>JAURVB010007430.1:0-21286 GCA_033002965.1 Piper betle
GCTCAGCTGAACTTGTTCCCAAATCTTGCAATCGGATAGCCAAATTCCGAAATCTCCATATTTGCAGTGGGACAAGTGCACTTGTAGAGGAATGACTGATGTTGGTATCCTCACTTCGGCTTGAATAACAATATCTAGCTTTAATGGTCCAACGGTAGAGCACATATTGACTTGGAATTTTGCAGAGTTGTTTCTTGTGAAAAATTTTCAAAATGTGCATACACAAAAATCCTTCACTTTCAAATTTCTTGCAACTGCATGTGACATTCAATTCTCCACAAGCTTGGTAGGCAACCACTTGTTTTTTGTCTTCATCATCGTGTGGATAAACTTCATATTTTGTTATTGAACCCTCGTTGCCGATTTTCTTGTAAATGCAACCTTGGCTCCTTTTCCATTGGTCTTTAAAGATTTCAAAATTTGATCTCGTGTACACCGTCGCCGCTTCAACCTCAAGAGGAGAGTGTCCACATAGCACAGCCTTAGAATTTAAAGTATGAAAATCCTCTTGTTCCTCGGCAAATCTATGAGATTGTAATGCTCTATCATACTGCCTCACAAAATCTGCCAGCGGGGTTTGTGAATGCACAAATCCATCAAAAAATGAGTTCATGCTCTCGCTTCTTTGGCTCGAAGTCATACCTGCAAAGAATTTATCCCTCATGTATATAGATATCCAATGGTGTCTGAGATCATACATGGAGGACAACCAACTTTCTTGGTCCACATTGTATTTTTCTGTTAGAATCTTCCACGTTTCCTCAAATTCAGTGATCGTATCACTTCTATATATCCAATCATTATATTCTTTCTCAAATTCACTGTGGATGTACTTCAACTGTTTGAGATGAATCATGGCATTATTAGATATGTGCCATGAGCAAAACCTGTGATGGGTTCTCGGTAAAACAGTAGCAATAGCCTTTCGCATTGCACCATCTTGATCTGTGATAATTGAAGTCGGTGCTTTTCCCCACATACATTTTAACCATGTCTTGAACAACCAAGTAAATGTTGCCTCTGTCTCATCTGCAAGTAACGCACAACCAAATAGTATCGATTGCCTATGGTGATTAATACCGGTGAATGGAGCAAACGGCATGGAGAATGCATTGGTCTTATAAGTTACATCAAATACTATCACATCACCGAAGTTCAAGTAAGATGCCCTTGATCTCCCATCAGCCCAAAATACATTTTGGGTCGTTCCATTCTCATCTAATTCAATTTCAAAGAAGAAATCATGGTCTGTTGAATTTTTCTCTTGAAAGTACTTGATAACACTTAAGCATTGCCGCCCAACATCATTCTTACGTGTGCTTTTCAGATGGCTGATGCAAGATTGACTCGTCACTATGTCAATGTCGGCGCTATTGGAAGTTGCATTCAAAACTTTAGAGATGGCTGATGGTCTCATTCCGGTTTGATGAAGTGATTCAATCATATTCTTGCAGGATTCAGACAGACGACTATGAGACCGAAGCTTTGAAACTTTCGTTGGAGTTGAAGGGTAATGGCTGTGAATGTCCAAAAATTCTTCTACTTTCCACACCCCACACTTGCTTAGATGTATTCTCATATAAGCTTTGCAATCTTCTCTAACATCTCTACGCCTTTTGACTTCTTTCCCTATCTTCCTCTTGTCATTCATATCTTTCTTGCCTTCTTTCGAACATACAAATTTTCGAGATGTGATACAGTTCGTCTTCCTCGATCGATAAAAGCTACCCTTTCGAATGCCAAACCCTTGTCTTTTTGCATATTGGTTGTAAAAATCATATGCAGTTTTTTCCGAAGAGAATTCCATGCCCAAGCAAGGGGTCATATTTTCAAAGCATTCGGATATTTGTAAGGCGTCACCTTCATTTTCTGTTTTGTCAAAATCTTCACTATCCTTGTCAAATTCTTCATTTTCTTCACAATCTTCTTCTGTAATATGCATTCCATGTCGAGTCAACGACATTTCGTGTATCTGATCTTCATTATCTTCCATTGAACTACCTGCAAGTTTCCATGTATAGCATATCATCATAACCAACGATTAATGAAAATAAACAATCATTTTAAATAAATCAACATCACGCCATTAAAGAAAAAGTTTTTCTCAATTCAATTTCAACCCGAGGAAACATGAACGAAAGAAAGACATCCCAAATATCCCATTCCACATACATCTAAAGAAAGGACCCTCAAAGTTCACCTCAAATCAATAAGCAAAACAATTAGAAATCAATTATTTAATTTTATGGGATTTTATTGTATTTTTTTATATTTTTATGCATGTATGTCGTAATATTGACTCGAGTCGGGAGCGAGTCAAGTTTTAATTACAAAACTACCCAACCCTATGTTTTTCCCGACCTTCTCCCATGTTTCTTCTCCTACCAACCGATTGCCCCCCACCCCCTTCTTTCTTCTAGATTTATTTCATAATATTGACACGAGTCGGGAGCGAGTCAATTTTTAATTACAAAACTACCCCACACCTAAACTCACCTCCCGGTGGGTAGACGGAGACGGTGGTTTCAGCAACCGGGCGGCGGGCAGCGGATTTCGGCCACTCCCCGGCCGTGCAGCAATTGGTGTGCTGTGACGACCGACCTTCCGGCGGGACACAGACGGCAGCGGGAAATAGATGAAGCCTCTCGTCACCCCTGTTTTCTGGGTAATATGGGGCCGGTGACAACAACGCCGGAGTGGCAATGTGCGGCGAGGAAGCGGCCGTCGGAGCGGTCGGAGGGGGAATAGGCAAGGTCGGCGAGGGCGGCGGGGCGGGGGTTGGGAGAGGGACTGATCATCGTGGAGGGAGATGGAGGCGGAGGCACGAAACAGAGGAACTGGCTCCCCTCTGGCCGTCGAAGGATAGCGGGCGGCCGATTTTGGGGAGCCCCCGACCGTGCAACGCTTGGCTTGTGCGGCGGGGGACTGCGTACGGCGGACGGCTTTCGAACTAAGAGGATGGAGGGCCGGCAGCCGTCGGCCACCCCTCAGCTATGCACCGTGCGGCGCGGCGACCCAACGGCTGGAAACAGAGCAGCCGCCTCCCGACTGTGCAACGCTTGGCTTGTGCGGCGGCGGACTGCGTGCAGCGGCGGACGGTGTGCGACGGCGGACGGCTTTCCAACTAAGAGGATGGAGGGCCGGCAGCCGTCGGCCACCCCTCTGCTGTGCACCGTACGGCGCAACGACCCAGCGGCTCGAAACAGGGCAGCCGCCCCCAGACCGTGCAACACTTGGCTTGTGCGGCGGCGGACTGCGTGCGGCGGCGGACTGCGTGCAGCGGCGGACGGTGCGTGACGGCGGACGGCTTTCAGACTAAGAGGTTGGAGGGCCGGCAGCCGTCGGAGACCCCTCGGCTGTGCACCGTGCGGCGCGGCGACCCAATGTCTAGAAACAGAGCAGCCGCCCCCCGACCGTGCAAAGCTTGGCTTGTGCAGCGGCGGACGGTGCGCGACGGCGGACTTCTTTCCGACTAAGATGATGGAGGACCGGCAGCCGTCGGCCACCCCTCGGCTGTGCACCGTGCGGCGCGGCGACCCAACTGCCAGAAACAGAGCAGCCGCCACCGCTTCACCCCATTTCCTCCCCCGCTTCCTCTTCTCTCTGGCTGCCGGCGATTCGTGACGCAAGCTGACGGCTTTCCGACGAATGGAATGTCAGCTCGGCGGACGTCGGTGACCACTCGGCCGTGCAGCGTCCGGCGCGGCGACCCAACGGCCGGAAATTTGGATTTCGACCGCCTCCCCCGCTTCCTCTTCTCTGACCGTCGACGTTTCTTCAACCCAGCCCGATGGCAAGCCGATGTAGGGGATGGAGGGCCGGTGGCCGTCGGCGACCCCTCGGCCGTGCAGCGTCCGGCGCCGGCGCGGTGAGCTGCTGGCGGGAATGGCGGGAACAGCACCAGGTGTAACACCCCAAATCCGGTTCACGCTCGTGAACCGAACCGGCATGTTACAGGCCCCGGTTAGGTCGGCTAACCCGAACCTAACTCATGTGGATCCAATCTCGGCGTCTTAAGATGAAGATACGATCCATCATGAATGAATAAATACACAAAATCCTAACATGGTACTACATGAATGACAAGCAATTCAAAATACACACCAATACAGTTACGATATATAAAATTCTGAAATAAAACAAACAGGGTCTCCCCTAAAAGTGCAATTAGGGTCCACCCTGTCAAAATAATATATATACTAACATATATACGCATAGCAACAATAGCATTCACACAAACTTCTAATCTACTATATTCATCATTCTCTGAACTTTGGGTCTCTAACCCACCACGCTTTTGCTGCGCTATCTCTGATCATTTCATTTCATGTCATTATCATGCCTCAAACATTTAATCATGTCATTCACAAAATAATAACATAATA
This sequence comes from Piper betle, assembly GCA_033002965.1. Lineage (NCBI taxonomy): Eukaryota > Viridiplantae > Streptophyta > Magnoliopsida > Piperales > Piperaceae > Piper > Piper betle. Next base: position 4,386 of record JAURVB010007430.1, read on the forward strand.
ACACAATATTAAACATTCAAAAATCTAACATGTGTGTGCACAAGACCTCATTGCTCCTCCGTCCAAGCTGGCTCATCCATCTCGTGCTTATCACCTACATATATATAAGAAAAACGTCAGTAACAAGCGTTACTGGTCCGGAAAATAAAATAACTATAACAAACTGGCTATGAGAGCAAACTCTCATCTGAAAGAAAACCATATACTTCCTCAAGAACACTCTGAAGGGCACTACTGAGGAGCCACTGGGCTGCAGACCCGGTAGCATCCCGAACTTACTGCTCTGCTGCTGGTACTGTGCTACTCTCAGCACTTCTTTTTCAGTACTTCTCGTGAAACTTTATCCTAAGCCCTCTCCGTACCTCCATATTTCTCCTGGCCTTGAGCACGAAGGCCGAGTACTCTCAGGCAGTCGCCTTTAGTACCCTTTGAACCACAAGTCCGGACATGCGCTGTACTAAACAGTACCCGTAAACCTCCACGTTCTCCGGGTGTGAGGAACTCAAACGCGGAGTTGTCAGGATCCCTCGGGAATGGAACAGTCCGCTGGCACTAATCCAGAGCCCGCTTTGACTGTCACGGCATCCTCTGCATGGTACGTGCAGTCGGTTTCTCCATCTCTCGTCTCACTGAAAACTCGATAAAACTATATATATAGGCCTGGGAAGGGATTCATATAATAGGCCCGAAGGCAACTTGTGGTGGATCTTGTTTTCGAAATCATCCTCGAGGGATCTCATCCTCGAGGGGTTATTAATCCGGAAAATATTCGGTTAAATGGCCCGAGTTAAGTGGGATCCAATAAAACGCCACTTAACCCGTCCTGCAAATAATAAAATAAACATACAATAGAAAAGCGTAAAACAAGACGAGTCCTAAACGGACCTGGTAGAAGCTCCAAGCGTGTCATCGCGCCTAGGCGGCGAGCTCCTACTCCGTACCTACACATCAAAACTAAATACTAACGCCCGCTAACTACATGATGCATCAAAATCAATAAATACCACACACGACATAATAATCATCCATCATAGTCAAATAATCATGAAAAAGAATAATCCTAACTCAAACTATTCATACTACATTTTATTCTGTTTTTCTAAATTACATCATGATCACTTATCATGCTCCAACTCATTTTATCTCATTAGCTCACTTACTATTTATTTACAATTCCTCAAATCATACAATCATCCCTTCACTCATAATTAGGCATTACTCATAATTAGGCGTTACTCATAACAGTTAATCAAATCTAGCATACTGTGCTAATATACATCATGACAACTACTTAATTCTAGCATGTTATGCTAACAATCATCTAAATTTTAAATAATCAAATCGGAGGTAATTATACCTCACGTCGTCGGCAATCGGCGACGGCTAGGGTTCCGTCGCGCGTCTCGGAGCTCGAATTCGGCGCTCCTCGGCGTCCGATGTTCGATCGAGTCCAACTGGGTGAGCTCCGCGGAAGATCCGGTGAATTCCAGCGAATTCCAGAAATTCCGATTTTCCGGCGGTTTTCCGGGAGCTACTGGCGGTTTTCCGGCGACTTCCGGTGGTTTTCCGGCAACAATCGCCGGCGGCGTCTACTAGCCGGATAGGGGTCATGTAGGGTACCATTGGAACCGGCTCGGCGAGCCCGACACATCTACGACGTCCACATGGTCGGCCGAGGCGGTGGCTCGCCGGAAAATGGCTAAAACAGAGCCGGCGGCGATGGGTCGCTAGATCCGGCCGGCCACGGCGGCGATGGCCTCCGTTCCAGTCGGGGAAGGCAGCTGAGGGGTCGAGGGCGTCGAGGCGACCACCTGATCGCGGTGGCGACGGTCGGCGGCGGCGCGATCGGCGACGCGACCAAACGCTGGCCGCGGCGCTACGCACGGCGATTCCTCGCGTCGCGGCGGCCCGATTGGGGCCGGACTTGGTCGGGGCAGCATGGCGACGGCGTCGCCGAGCTGGGCGGCGTCGATCGACGGCCGGGCGGCGCCGACAGCGGCGGCGGTGGCGCGCGAACAGGGGCGGCGCGGCACGAGGGTTTGGGCGTGGGGAGAAAGACGGGTCGAGGGTGTGTGTGGTGGCAAACTCGTAAATATTACTTGACTCGTCTCCGGCTCGAGTCAAGTATAATAACTAAGTCGTATTAAATCCTAAAAAATTCATAAAAATCGGGAAAAATCCCGTAAAATCAAACAACACCAAAAAAATCATAATGATATGCTCTAGAACTATCAACCCACCCAAAATGCCCGTAACGCGTCCTAACGCGGTAAACGGCCTAAAACTAATTCTACGATCCATTATATATAAATAATAAAAAAATGACTGGCATACTCTCATATATCTGATAACTCATTCTGTTCTGCTGTGTTCATGACGTTATCATCATATACTTGGGTACGCATGACCCTCATAGCTCATACACGCGACCGGCGTCGGCTCGGTACACGTGTCCTGAAACTGACTCAACTCGAAAAATAACGGTCGACCCGACCAGTTCTGAATATAAAACCCTAACTCGAATCGTGGGTTTTACACCGCCTCCCTGCCCCTGTCGCTGCCTTCCTACCGCCGCCGGAGTCATCGCTGCCGCTGCCCAGGATGGGAAGGGTTAGGGTTAGGGTTTTTTACTACTTTGATCTGAGTCGTCCTCGTAATTGGACGGCTCAAATCAAACCTGGTGCAGAAAACTTTTTCTACACCATGTTGCAGAGTAACCAGCCATATATATATATATATATATATATATATATATATATATATATATATATATATATATATATATATAAGTTAACTGCCAAACCGAACACCATAGGCGGGTATCAACCGGGCACCTCAATGGGTGTCATGCTCCCATCTATCACATGTGCATAAAAAATTCGAAAATCATATCATTCATATAAGACTTAGGAAGGTTTAATAAATATCGCTTAAACTACTTTTGATCTCGTTCTCATAACTACTATTTTAGAAATTCACATTAAGAGATCTCAACCTTGAAGTTTTATTAATCCGAAAAACTTAGTAAGATAACCCGTAGGTAGTGGGATCTAATAAAACATCACTAACTATGTCCTACGATATCAATCAAAACTATGATAGTGTCAAGTAACAAATCAAGTAGAAGAGTCCTAACGGACCTATAAGGCAAGCTTCATGTCTCAGCAAGCTCTATTGCCCTATAAGGCACGACCTGACAAATGCAAACCACTACACAAACAGTAAATGATGTGTGCGTGTAATGACATGCAAATAATCTTAGATGCAACAAATGACATGATATGAAAGGCAAAAAATTAAGCACACCATATTTCACACAATCTGTCCCATACGCATGCTGAGTGTGCCGAAAACTCCATGAAATTACAATTAATTAATTAAGATGTCTAAATGTAGATCTCAGTATTTTATGAAATATATTTCAAGATTCAACCTGCGTACTTAAATCTAGCCAGAAATATCTAGATGTCCAAATGACTCAAGTCAATTTAATTGACGCTAATCAAGAATAAGATCTAGGTACAATTATGAAAACTTGAAAGATCTCGCATCACACCCAACCCGTTAAAGATTATTATTATAAATAATCTTATGTCATTTAGTTAATTAAGATAATTAAACTAATTGTCATATAACATAAGATTTTCATATCATGACCATTTCACAACTAAATACGAGTTAAAATATTATTATTTTAACTATTTAATTAATTAATCAAGTAAGCACGCAACATGAGATCACCTGGACGTGACCAAAAAATTATAAAATTTTAATCTTTTTAAAATTCCAACTGTTATTGGGTGGATTTAATCAATACATTTTATAAATTTGGGCTCACACGATTATTTTATTATATCTAACACCCAAAAATCACAATAAATAATAAAAATCATATTTCTATCACAAAATCAAAAAGAAAATTACTAAATCTATGTGATACAATGATGATCTAAGCTTGCTACATGCCTAATCATAGGGATCTACATTCAAATATCATGATTGTGCATGAAAATGAAAAGAATAGGGAAAGACATGTACCTTGTTCGGAGGGAAAGGGAAGGGGAAAAAGACGAAAAAGAGGGCCCAACGGTGGTGGCAGCCCCCGGCAACAACAGCGGCCTGTAGCAGTGGCGTCCAGGAGAAATAAGAAGGAAGGGGAGGGGAGCGGCTAGCAAGGGGGTAGGAAGAGTGAGAAGGGAAGAAGTGAGAGGGAAAGAAGAAGAGGAAGGGGAGAAGGGAGGTAGGAAGGAGGAGGAAGGAGCAGAAGGAGAAGGCAAGGGCGGGCACGAGAGAAAATGAGGGAGGAGGGGGATTGGCAAGGAGAGAAAAGGGAAGGAGCGAAGAAAAGAAAGGGGGAGGGAGAGAAAGGGAAAAGAAGGAAGGAAGGAGGGAAGCAGGAAAAAGAAAAGAAAAGAGGAAGAGGGAAGAAAGAAAAAGTAAAAGAAAAGGAAGGTGAAAAGAAAAAAGAAAGAGATGGAGAGAGAAGGAAAGAGAGAGAAAAAAAATGCCGAAATACATGCCACACGACTTTAATCTAATGTAACACAAACACACGCAAATAGGCGTGAACATTGTCATAATCTGCACAACACAACCGAACAAAATATAAGCCACAAGCTTGGTCACTATGGTCGACAGGAAAACTCAACCGCTGACTATCACACGCTCAACACACAAAAATAGGCCCGAACACAGTCATAATCCATACAACACAAACCAACAAAATGCAAGCCATTGGCTTGGCAACTATGGTTGACAAGAAAAACTCAGCCGTTGACACGCCCAATGCCCAATGCCCAATGTCCAATGCTTAATTTCCAATGCTCAAGCCTATAACAATACACAAGGATCCTCCTAGCATCAGATTCATTAAATTGGACCAACTCTGTGCTATTTAGACCGAGCCACAACAAACTACACGTAAAATAGTGGGTCAACAGGCCGAGTTTTACATGGTCTCACATATTAATTGTACATTGAAAGATTATCTTATTAATAAACTTATTTATGTGATTTGTTTAGTATTTTGTGAGGCTTATTGAAATATTAAATAATTAATGTATGGAAGATATTGAACGTGTAGAGGTTATTGAATGTGTAGAGACTAGTATTATTTATTTCTAATTTATTATGATGGACAAATTAGAATATTAAAATTCTAATTTATTATGATGGAAAATTTTAAAATATTAGAAATTGTACAATCACATTCATATATTTTGTAGAGTCACACAAAAATTCTATATAAGGGGTCATGGTCCCTAAATTGAATACATGGTTTTCTTTTGGATATCTCGTCATAAAAAAAGAATAATCTAGGTCATACATAACCGTTTTAAAGATCCATGAAGATTCAAAAATAGATTTAAAGTATGGATTTCTTCGTAAAGATTAAAGTACACTTTGATAGATAAATTTGTTTCCTTGATGATTTAATATAATGTTGATCTCAAAAAATATATATATATATATATATAAAGACACTAACACACTTAGGTTATAAAGACACTAACGCACTTAGGTCTTTGGCAAGGGTGCAAGGTCCTAAGCCCACCAGGCAGCCTCCACTACACCATGAGGGGGCCTCTATTGCCCTTCTTCTTTCTCTTCCCACTCTCCTACGTTGCTCCTACACTTAAGGCTTTGACAAGGGTGCAAGGTCCGAAGCCCACGAGGAAACCTCCTCTGCACCATGGGGGGGCCGCTATTGCCTTTCGTCCTCTGCCCACTCTCCTACATTGATCCTTGATTCTTCCCCTTCTCCTACCATTATTAGCTCCTTAAACAACCTTTAAAATTCCACCTGTAGCTCACACAATGCCTCCCTTTGCTATCACTTTGAAAAACGTACTTTCCTATGCCATCGGAATTGTTTTGAGGAAGGAAAGGAACAGTTTTGTGGGTACCCAATTGAGTTTTTGGCTATTGTTGCAAGCTGAAGATTGAAACGTTGACAACTGCCTTGCTGGTAAGGGAGGAGAGATCTCTATGGCTGCAGTAGGACGTTGGAGTGGAAGGGAGGAGACTTGATGGTCTCTTAAACAGTACTTGTGTGGAAAAGGATTAGAGGGAGGTGAGGTTGTTATCATGCCTTGCGTATATTAAAGCACATTGTTTGCACCAAGCAACCTTAACTCCGAATGAAATTCAAGTACTTCACGACCATTTGTTTCTGATTTCTCACAGCAGCAGCTAAAGGGTCACATGAAATGGGTACATGTTTATTAAAACGTCGATAATTATAACGAACATCTCACTTATATGTATTATAAGCAATGCTAAGCTCGTACGTGGGCTTCTATGGTGGAGAGGGATAAAAAGAAGGTAGGGGGTGGGGAGAGGAGGAATAGAAGGAGATGGATGTGTGGCGAGAAAGCCCGCGTGTGGTATTGCCTTTCATAATAACTTCCTTCCGTTGATTTTCTAGAAAACCTATAATTAAAAGATCAATGTGTTTTGTTGAAGTCAACAAAAGAAATCACCTTATAAAAGTTACACTGATTTGTGGAGTCTACGTGTGGGTCGGCTTGGTAAATTTTTAGATGTAGTAATGGCGTGCATGAATTTCATGCTTGATATGACACCAGATCTTATTATCAACGCAAATAAGATGTTCAGCTTTGATATAGAAAGGTTACCCTCATTTAAAATGACACATTACAAAGATTCATGTACTAGCACCTACCAAATGCACAAGTAGTCACCCTTCAACGTATGATATATATGTTACTAGTAGACTCCAATATTGAAAGGCACTGTTTACTAGTCGACCCGAAATGCTGAGGAGAGCCCATATGAAATCTTTGACGAGACACCGCGCATTTCATTGCCCCATGCATTTGGGATTTGGACCAATTGCTCCCTTCTAGTGGCCCTAAATTAGTGAATTGGCAGGTAATGTATGATGGTTGAGCTTGCTCAAGTTTGTCATTTCTAAAAAATAATCGTGCATATATATATATATATAAAACAAGGAAGACATTTCTGTGAAGTTCTGCAAAGCAAGAAAGAAAAATATAAATGTTGGTCGATAGTTATGGAAAATATTTCAAGAGTATGACAATAATATTCTATGGGAATAAGAGATTTTATTTTATTTTTTGTTTCAGAATTTTCTTTTTAGGAAAGGTAAATGGAAGACAATTCTTCATTTGTAGGGACTTTCCAGGAAAGTTAAATTAGGTTAGGTCATGGAGTTGGAACTTTATCATTTTCCCTTCCTTCTATCTTTCTCTACCCAATTTGACTGATTATTATTTGTTCGGGCGGGGGATTGTCCGCCCCTCGAATCGGTTCTTTTGTGATTCGGGTTTGTAGGTTCAGTGGGACCGAGGCGCCCTTGCTGCGCAAAGAGATAATGCGATGAAAATAGAAAATATTACAAACACATGAAATGACACGCATGAAATTTTTTACGTGGTTCCTTAGGGTTCAACTTGAATCCTTAAGTCAGTCCACGGTGAGATTAGCACTCACAATCCACTATTTCTCCTTTGATTTTTACAATTTACACAAAACAGTGCATGCTTGCCGCCTGTAAATCAATTCGCCTGAGATCTTTAACTCCAATGTCATGGTTTGTCTTTTTTTATTTTTTAAATCTTTAAAATAAAACCCACCACTGCGTCCTAAGCGTCCAAAAATGGTGGGATACCAAGTTTCGCCTTGATCCGAGGTCGGGAAGGCCTTCAATTTTTTTCTAAAGTGTTGATATGCTGAACCAAGCCGTTTCGGGTTGGTTCAAACCAAACAAATGCTGGATCAGACCGGATGGCGTACGCCGGCTTCCTTTCTTTTTGTGTGCGCCAGTCTACGGGTGGTGTACTTTACACCATCTCCAATTCGGGTCGCGGGTGGTCACGAACGCAGTCACGGTCTAGATCTGGTCACGGGTCTGCGGGTAAATGGCTGGTCACGGATCTGCCGAATCTTGTGGACGCAGCAGAAGTAAACGGGCACGACGGACCCGGAACTGTAGATCTCAGAATGGTGAAGGTCTTGGCGGTGGTCCGACGGCCAGTGGCGGCTCCGGTTGGTCGGTCGGAAGCCGGAAAGTTAGACACTTTTTCTGCACTTTTGTGCTACGCTACTCCGATCGGTCACTTCTCAATTTTTTCTGGCAACCTCAGGAGTGAAATCAGGTGGATCTCCGTTTTGGTTTCTATATCATTCCATCATCTTCACTTGATCAAAACGGAAGGGCTGGGAACGACGGGGCTGGTCTGAAAAAATCCAAGAAATCCAGTGTTTGCTACTCTATTTTCTGCTTTTCCGGCCACCAACTTCCTCGCTTCCCGATTTTTTCCGGTGGCTACCGCGACGATCTTTGGCAAAACTCAGTTTAGGTTTCTAGACCACTCCTCCGTCTTCACGTTTCACCTCACGGCGACACTGGGAATGACCAGTGTTGGTCGAAAAAATTAGCGAAATCAGACCTTTGCTGCTCTGTTTTCTGCTTTTCCGGCCAGCAACTTCCTCGCTTCCCGATGTTTTTTCGGCGACCTCGGTGACGAACTCCGGCGGATCTCAGTTTGGGTTTGTAGATCACTTCTCCGCCTTCAATTTGAACCTCACGACGGGGCCAGGAACGACCGGCACTAGTCGGAAAAAATCCAAGAAGTATGGAACGACGAATAGGGACTCCTTTCCTTGGCAGCTGCAACTAAATTCCAAAACAGCGATCGGGTGAAGGAAGGGCACTTTCCTATGACTCCTTCAGGGCGATGCAGTGACTCCTTCACAGTGATGAGGAGGGCTCTATCTTTTCTGGCGATCCAACCATAAGGTGGCGGCAAGGAATAGAGCAGCAACTCCAAGCGGGATAGCAGCAACAGACGTCCTCTTCACCCTAGCCTTGCAAAATTATAAACAAACAAAACTTCTTTTGGTTTTAATCTGTTGCAGCGAGGCAGCATTAGCATTGCGATAACTCCGGCAAAGAGCAGTTTTTGTTGTTGGCTTTGGTCTGGATGATAGCAACTCCTTGCTTCTCCTCTGTTTTTATGACGGTCGTGCAGCGGCGACAATTCTTCTGGAATTCTTGGCTTGACGAGGATTTCGGCGAGGCTGCACAACAACAATGGGGCTGGACTCCGGGGACGTGGCGATCCTGGTAGCACTCGACAACACTTCAAAGCAACACGACTCCTTCACCGGTGGCTCTGGCAAGTGGAAAGTTTGGATCTTGGGCAAGGATTCATGGCCGTGACGGGGTAGTGATCGGGTGTCGACGAGGGTCACCGGAGCATCTCCGGTGAGGGGCTCCTCCCTCGGCTTTTCTTCTGTCTGGCAAAATTCTTTTCCTTTAGCGTACGAGCCCCCTGCTTTAACAATAACACCCGGCTTTTATAGAATTGAGATAATTTCTGAGTGAGGGATTTCCTCCAACGGCTGTAGAACAATATCTACCTCTTCCTCTGGCAATTCTTTCTCCGGCAGTTTTGGAACCGTATGACCAATTCTCTTGTAATATGCAGGAAGTCATCCACGTAAATGACTGAGTACTGTCACATAATTGGATAAATATTATCCATATAACCGGATAAATATAAATATTTTTTGGATAAATATGTACAAACATTATTATTTTTTAAAGGAGACATTTTAGATTGGATCAACTAGTAAAATTATTTTGGGGAAATGAAAAAAAAATGATATAATATTACTAAAAATATAAAAAATAGAAATTAAATCAAAAAATATTCAAAAGCGACGGCCCCATATTATACATAAGCCAATGAAGTGTAAGTGAAAGAATCATTGATACAAATATAATTTCTTTATTTGACCTTAGAATATTTTGAGAATAAGCACCGACTTTAATCAGGAAAAAAGGACTAACTTGAACAATTGTCCAATCAATATTTTTTTCAATGCCTTCTCCTTGTGAACACTTCTTATCTTCATTTGTCATCAACGTGAAAATGTGACTATATGCGATAAATCTGATACATAATAGTACAGATCTTACATATATTAAAGGGGTCGTAAATGGTCACTTGATTTATTAACTAATCTAAATGAAATATAACATAAATGGTGAAGAACTTATTTAATTGTATAAAAATGATGAGAATTTTGTTTAATTTAATTAAAGCCGACATCAAATATGAATGATAACAGTAGATTGCTGTGTCATAATCGTTTTACTGATTTAACAAGTTTTTTTAATTATTGTACTTTTTAGCTATGAAACTCATTTCTACTTTGATTTTAATGATATTAATTTACGAATTTAACTTCCTTATTTTCTAGTTTGTAGTATTAGTTTACTATAATTTTATATCCTGTGAGTGCAAAAATTAGATTAGATAGCTATAATTTATAACTTATTTAATATCGTTAACGTATGATATGTAAAACAGTGCAAGTTCAGTTACTCGCTTAACTAACGATAAAATAATAAAAATTTGGTTACGATAAAACTTAATAGCTAGGTTATGATAGGAGTTGTTAAAGCCGTGGATGCTAATGGAACCATAACGGAAAGCGGTTTGCATCCTCTACACAGCAGTTCCACGTTGTGTGATGATTAATTAATAAGAGATAACCTTAATTATCGCTAAATAAAGATTTTTTGAAACAATTTTAATAAGAGATAACCTTAATTTTCAGAAGCGTATTTTGGCAGAGTGAAAGAAGGCGGCCAAAAGTCGTATAAAATGATGTCAACCATCTGCGCCTTCTCCGCTCCCCTCCCGATTTGATGCGCCGCCGCCGCCGGCTGCCGGCCGCTGGCGATGACCTTCAAGAGCGTGGTCCAGGACGTCCGCGACGGGATCGGGAGCCTGTCCCGGCGGGGCTTCGACTCGGCCCGCTTCCTCCGCCGCCACCGCTCCTCCATCGCCTCCGCCTCCACCACCTCCTTCGACTTCGACTGCGGCGACGGGGAGGAGGCGGCGGAGTGGCAGAGCTGCTGGGCGGGGCTGCCGCCGGAGCTGCTGCGGGACGTGGTGAAGCGGCTGGAGGCCAGCGAGAGCACCTGGCCCGCCCGCCGCCATGTCGTCGCCTGCGCCGCCGTCTGTCGGTCGTGGCGGTTGATGTGCAAGGAGATTGTTGGGATGCCGGAGATCAGCGCCAAGCTCACTTTCCCTATCTCTCTCAAACAGGTTATTTGCTAATTTCAGCCCGGCTTGCACTTCTTCTCTTCTTTTTTAGCTCGGATAGTGATTCGGATGGTCGACAGGTGTACGGTTTCTGGTGGGAATGTGTGGTAAATTGCTGTTGTTAGTTGATTTTGTATATAAATGAAATCTTTTTTAGTGACATGTCGAAAGCAAAATCTGGGATGTTGTTTGGCAATTTTCTACTTCGGTCATGTGTGGATTTTGGGCATCTGACTTTAACGATGATGGTATGGGGATAGATGTCATATAAATACGGCAGAATTGGCTGCTATTCTACCTCGTTTCTTCACACGGTCGAAATTGTGGGAATAGGAATAATTGCACCAGCTGTTTAACTCAGCATAATTGTGATTTAATTTTAATTTCTTCGTGTCTTCTAATGCTATTTGTTTGCGCAAGTCATTTGGATTTTGAGCTAATAACTATTTTCTTGAAAGCGAGTTGTATTGAAGGTGGAAAACTGATGCCCTTGATGGTTTAAATAATGTCAAGGTGGAGGAAGTGATTCCATATATAAGTCTGCTTTGTTTAATTTGGTTACAACGTATTGCTGAACCTTTTTTTTTCTTCCATGCTTGTGAATAATGGTTAACAGCCAGGACCTCGCTCAGGGGCAATCCAGTGTTACATCAAAAGGAACAAGGCCACCTCCACTTACCATCTCTATCTGGGTCTCAATCCTGGTGAGTTAACACCTTGAATTGGCCTCTGATGATTTCAGTTTTGAATGTTCTGATGTCGCCCGCATTGATAATCACTTGTTATTCTTGTGTTTAGAAGATAATTGGTTGTGTGATTTTGCATTTATTCTTTTCCAATATGAGGGGAAGGCAAATGCGAGTTATTGTTATTTTGAATGGAAGCTGCTTCCTTTGACTGTGCGTGTTTGTGCTGAAATTAATGGTGAGAACATTGATATAACTAGTAGATGTTACCCACTTAGAAATAGCTTGATATTGTGACCTAATTCAATTGATAAAATATTGCAGTATGCTGGAGATCTTACTTACTTATTCTTTATGTGCAAAGTAATAGTGATTTAATGGAGACAAAGGGAACTACTTTGGATTTCAAGTTTAAAATTCAGTGTCCCTGAAAAGTGATATGGTAGTTTATGATCAGTTTTTGTCACATTATAGATATTCCAATTTAATGGTTGACCAGATGCTAACTTTGGGTATTTGATACAGAAAATGGGAAATTTCTTCTTGCTGGACGGAAAGTTCGTCGTCCTACCCATGCAGAGTACATTGTGTCCATGGATTCATTTGACATTTCTCGAAATGGTATTGGTTACATGGGTAAATTAAGGTAATAGCATCAAACAATTTGTCATCATCATCCATGTTGCAAATATTTGAGAGTACCAGCAGAAGCTCCAAGCACTGATTTATAAACATTGTCGCACAGCCATAACAATTGTTTGGGGACCTTGCAAGGACAAATGCAGATGAAGACAAGCCACTCTTGGACTGCCTTTGGTGAAGATAATTCATTAAAACTCGTCTTAGCCCCTGCAGTGTCTGGACACTTTTGCTGACAGAATCAAACGCACCTTTACACTTTTCTCCATAGAGAACACCCAGAAGAGCAATTTTGCGGTTTATTTTACAGGAGGGCCCTGAAATTGTAGCCATCATTTGCTGGACAGTATCTTTCTGTGGTGAGTCAATTTCATTTTCTCCAATGCTTGAGACCAGTTTCAGCAGAGGTTTCTTGAATCCCAAGAGCTGCTGATATCTTCTATGCGCATTTTCCGATTCTGATTCAATGGCTGCCAAGCCTTTCTTCATGTCATCGTCATTTTCCATGTCATCAAATAAGAAACTTGGTTTTGCCATGAAGTTGAACTCAAAACGACCATACTTGCTATATCCACATTCATTACAAAGGAAAGAGTCCAAATTTTCATAGTTAATATTTCGGCATTGTCTGCACTGGTATGCATTTTCATGACAATTACCACAGATTCCATGCTTATCAGTAACAGATTTGTTACAACGTGGGCACTGTAATGACTCCAGAGAAGAAGCTTGCAGATTTTCATAAAAAGAATCTAGCTCAATCATAAAATTGCAAGCTGTAATTGGAATAGGAAATTCTACTTTGAGCTCTGTTTGATTGAAAGCAAGATGACAGCTTTTTGCCCGCTTCCACAGGGACCAACTATTCTTGAGCTCAGACAAGTCAGAAACAGGTCTGTTGTTGTAATATAAATTCAGCAATTTTACAGATTTAGATTTTCCAGCATCATGAACAGTCATGGTCACAGCCTGAATAGTGTAACTTCCAGTACACTTCACAATTATCCGGTTGTCAGTGAACTTTGTCTCAGATTTGAGACTCTCCATTTTCATCTTGGCAAATGGAACCTCAGGACAGCTACAGGCTACACAAGGCTCACTTTCCAGATAGTAGCCGTCAAATTCTACCAACCCACTTAAAGTGTTATAAATACGAGAATTGGGATGGTTAGCTAAAAGTTCATTTTGAGAATGGAGCGTGTCAAAGATGCAATTGATAACATCAGGGGTCATACATCTACTTACAAGCTCCGTTTCTGAATGCTTCAGACTAGCATCAGGTCTTCCCAAAAGCAAAACTAGGAGCTCAGTGTACTCAACAATATTTTGCCCGTAAACTGGAAAATGCTTAACCTTCTCCAACAAGGCTTTTAACATCAATTCTTTGAATGGCTGTTTAGCATGGCACCAAACACCATAAAGAACACACTTGGTCTCTAGTCTCACTGCAGCAGAATTCCATTCCAACAAAAAACAATTAATGAAACGCCTTAAAAGATATCCATCTTTGTCATTGAAGACTTCCACAGCCTGCTCCATATCTAAAAATGGTTTCTCTGTGCTAGATTCAGTGTCGTCACATTTTTTTCTTTTTTGTATCCGAAGAGAGTGACCCTTTGTTAGAACTCGCACCTGCATCCCCTGATTCAGATTTCTGAACAGTTTGGACCACATCCTTTCCTGTGTAAAACGCCAGATTCAAGAGCTTGAGCGTCTGAACTACAGACTCCTCACTAAAATGAAATACTCCATTCATCAAGAAGCAGAGAATATCACCATGTTTATGGCAGTATTTTTGCCAATTCCTAGGCCTTGCACTTGCTACTTCAGATATAGCAGCCAAATGTTTGACTAGTTTAACACTTCTTTCATATGAGATGGGAATTTGAAAGCCCCCAGATTTATCAACCAGTTTATACAATCTTTTTATTTCATTTGAAAACTGCCAAGAGTCTCTGACACTGTAATAATGAGTTTTATTTCCACATACATGGAGAAAAAGCCTTCTTGCATACCTCCTAATGTAGGCAGTGAGTGGATTATTTATGTAACTGCAGAGAATATCTTGATACCCATCGAGTTTCAAATCCTTAGCAGGAGAACTTTTGTGCACAGATTTTTCTTGTTTGTCTTTTTCAGATTTGTCTAACTTTTCTGGTCGAACCAAACTATAAACCAGTCGGAAAGTGTTCTCAAGCAACAACCTGTGGTACTCAGAAAACAAATCTGGTCTGTGGGCTTTGGCATATGAATCTGAAAAGAAAGGAGAAAAATTGCCTGCAGGTAACTCCTTTCGAACAGTCAATAATGCACCACATCCAGGACCAGGAGAAAGGCCATGTGCTGCATCAATGTTTGCAGGGCTGGACTTAAAAAACCACCAGCTGCTGCAGAATATCCATAAGATAATTCACAAATGTTTGCTGCCTCAGCATGCTACACGCTCGGAGAAGCTGAGATGCAAACTCGCTTTTCTCTTGACCATCAACAGAATTAGTGAATAAAGAGGAAGGTGCTGTCTGGGTCGATGCTTTATCATGGGCATCAGCTGACTTTCCCAATAAAGAACTTTCACCACCAGGTTGATGCCAGTTCCGGAGCATTAATATGAAAAACATGAAAACAAGAATAACAACCTCCCCAAAGGTGGACCGAGTTTTTGCAGGAAAAGGCTTATTCAAATTTATTTCATCTAAAAACCATTTAACAAACTTCTCTAGATCAAGATTTTCTGACGCAGCACCATCCATGAAAGGTCCACCCACTGCAGCGGATAATCTGTAGAAGAACTGCATAACAGGGATTGCACATACCCCAGAGGTTTCCTCCATCCATCCCCTAAGCTCCAACACCAGTTCACGAAGTAAAAGAGAATTGACCACCCTTTTTGAAGCTGAAATTGACACAATTCTTTGATCAACCATAAAGGGAAAGTCACCAGAAGTCTCATTTTGTTCCGGAACATGCACAGATGGGGGAGAGCTTTGTACACAGACATCTGAAGAGGCATGTAACATATTTGATTCATCCAATTCATTCATAGAAAAGTGATTGTCATTGCCATCACCACCAATCAAATCAACTTCAATAGGAATGGCAGACATTGGGTGATCACGTGAATGAGGGGAGCCGATCAGCATTCATGCTCTCATAGCATGCCTCGCATAAGTCAAAGTCTGGGCAAATATTACAATGCCAACGCCGCCGGAGGATTGGAACAGTGGAGCACCCATCACAACAGTACTGAACAGAGGATGTGGTAGAGTCTTCTTCAATCATGACCTGGTTATTTCCACCACTCATACCAGTAATTTCCGAAGTTGCAGGAGCCGGAATGGTATTTTCCACAACATCATCGGAAGACAACATTGTTTGCTTTGGGAATGGAACTTGAAGCAACCTTGATGATATTGCCAAGCTGAAAAAACAAAAAAGATTAACAAGGGGAAGCAAGTTGACATAATTACAGTTCAACAAATCCCCCGTGGATGCAAACAACAAACCTGCTAGAGTGCTGAACAGCCTCATATGGAGCAAAAAGCAGCTTCCTCAGCAAGATAACTGCAGGCTTAACAGAACGACCAACTTCATTATTCCCATGTAACGCTAAGCATTCAGCATAACTGTAGATGAGTTCCACAGAAGGTATAACAATGTTGTTTATAGTCTGGGTATCAGGCTGCTCCAAATCCAAGATTCCCCAGAGAACTTGCATCAATCCATCCACTACACAACTACCTGAAAAGTGAGAAAGCATAATGGTATTGTTACAGTTAACTCAGCCCAATTGATTTTATGGCTTTGGTATGCAAAACATGTTGTGACAACAATGCTTAAAATGCACTACAAGAGTTAAGTCACTAACAGCTAGTACAAATTATTGAAATGATATGTTTACTGTTATGATATCTTATCATGTGTGACACATGTTTTTGACTGTTTCTAAGCCTATCCTAAAGTTGTATATTAGTTGTAGATATTTCAGAAATAAGACCACATATTTCGTAGCTGTTGTAACTACTCTTTGCCCATACAATGCAAATAGAATAACGTGGTGAATCAATCTTTCTGATTCACCACCTTTCTCACTAATAATCTTATTTTAGAAATCATGTTTTTCAACACAAATACTAGTCTACTGCTACATAGCCTAGACTCTATTAATTAAAAAAAAGTGACTTCATTAATTAATGACTGCCTCAACAGCCAACTATATGACAGCAAAGGAATTTATCATCACATATAAAGAACATATAACTGTACCACAATACTAACAACATAAATGCAATAGCAATTACCGTGAGTCTCCAAGAACATAGCCATGTTTTCTCGTCTATGCAATGCAATTTTTGAGACAGCACATACTTGCACAGTGAACTCTTTGATCACCCACGCTGCTGTTGCACCACCAACACCTAACCGCGATGCCAGCACAGGTGAAGAATTAATGACCCCAAGTAGTCGCATAGTA
>JAURVB010007432.1:0-57553 GCA_033002965.1 Piper betle
GCCAAAAGGTCCAGCAGTAGTTTCATCGATCCACCATGCTACTCATCCTCACTTATCACTATCTTCTGGAAGTGATCCATCTCATGTGCCAACTACTTGCTATTATCTATATACTTCAAGCTCCTTACTATTACCCCATTTCTTTAACTTCTTCTCATCATGTACACCATGTCCCATGGAAACAGGACTAATGTGGTGACAATGCAAGACACCGAATAGCTGGTCAATCATCCAATTCATTTATGTGATGGACAGAACTAGTGGGTTCTAAGCCCATCATGGCAATCCTGTCAGATTCCTGCTCACAACTGCTGACATCCAAATCTGGTATAAGATGAGATTTTATACCCATTCTACCTCTACTAGCACTACAACATTCCTTGCTCACATCTAACAGACAAACAGTCTGATATCACAAGAAAAATCCATAGAAATGACCTGCCAACTCAACTAAGGCCAATTCCACATACTTCTGATAAGGTCCTGAATACACTGTTATATAACTAACTTATGAAAAAGATCTACATGTAAAGAAAATCAAAAGAAACATACTTGCCAGTTGGACTTGGAGCAATCTTTGCACACACATCACCTATAAAAGTATCTTACATCTTAATCGACCAAGAGTGGATCTGATACCAATTTTGTAACACCTCAAATCTGGTTCATGCTCGAGAACCGAACCAGCATGTTACAGGCCCCGATTAGGTCGGCTAACCCGAACCTAACTCATGCAGATCCAATCTCAGCGTCTTAAGATGAAGATACAACTACCAATGCATGGATGAATGCACAAACCCTAACATGGTACTACATTAATGACATGCAATTCAAAGTACACACCAATACAATTACGATCAAACTCAATAAAAATTCTAAAACAAAACGGACAGAGTCTCCCTAAAAGTGCAATTAGGGTCCACCCTGTCAAAACAACATATACCTATATATATACATATATCAACAATTTCAATCACACATAATCTAATATATTGTATACTCATTATGGAACTTGGGTTTCAACCCACCACACTTCCGCTACGCGCTCTAATCACATTTCACCTCTTGTCATCATGTCTTAGTTTTTCATCACGTCATAACATCATCTCATTGCATTTAATCATATCCTATCATGTCTTAGCATTTCACAACATTCATAATATAATAGCATCATCAATAGAATATTAACCACGTTATCGACTGAAATGTGTGCAAGCGACAACAATGCTCCTTCGTCCAAGCTGGCTCCTCCAACTCGTGATTATTACCTACATATAGTATAAAAACACGTCAATAATAAGTGTTACTGGTCTAGAAAATAAAATAACTATAACAAGCTGGCTATGAGAGCAAACTCTCATATGAAAGAAAACATTATATACTCCACGTGAACACTCTGAAGGGCACTATTGAGGAGCCATTAGGCTACAGACCCGGTAGCATCCCGAACTTACTGATTTGCTGCTGCTGATGCCGCTCTCAGTATTTTTTTACTTTATTTTCTGGTCTCAAATCCTAAGCCCTCTCCTTACCTCCATATTTCTCCTGGCCTTAAGCACGAAGGCCGAGTACTCTCAGGTAGTCGCCTTTAGTACCCTTTAAACCACAAGTTAGGACATGCGCTGTACTAAATAGTACCCATAAACCTCCATGTTCTCCGGGTGTGAGGAACTCAAACACAGAGTTGTCAGGATCCCTTGGGAATGGAACAGTCTGCTGGCACTAATCCAGAGCCCACTTTGACTATCACGACATCCGCTCATGGTACGTGCAGTCGGTTTCTCCATCTCTCGTCTCACTGAAAACACGAAAACTACATATATATATAGGTCTGGGTAGGGATTTATATAATAGGCCCGAAGGCAACTTGTGGTGGATCTTGTTTTCAAAATCATCCTCAAGGGATCTCATCCTCGAGGGGTTATTAATTCGGAAAACTATTCGCTTAAATGGCCCGAGTTAAGTGGGATCCAATAAAATGCCACTTAACCCATCCTGCAAATAATAAAATAAATATACAATAGAAGAGAACGTAAAACAGAGACGAGTCCTAAACGGACCTGGTAGAAGCTCCAAGCGTGTCATCGTGCCTAGGCGGCGAGTTCCTACTCCGTACCTACACATCAAAACTAAATACTAACGCCCGCTAACTAAATGATGAATCAAACTCATCATGATCAAACACACTCACAATACAACATCAACCATAACAATCAACCATTATAAATGTGAAAGTAATTCCAACTTATCCTATTAACACAAATTTTATTATATTTCCTAAGTTACGTTGTACTCGATTATCATCTTCAAATTTACTTTACTTCATTAGATCACTTAACCTTCATTATCTGTTAATCACATCATGCACATCTTTACTTCATTCATAGTCTGGCATTCATCATGACAACTACTCAATTATAGCATGCTATGCTAACAATTATCATCAATTTTAAATAATTAAATCGGAGGTAATTATACCTCACGTCATCGACAATCGGTAATGGCTAGTGTTTTGTCTCATGTCTCGGAGCTCGAATTCGGAGCTTGTCGGCGTCCGAAGTTCGATCGGGTTCAACTGGATGAACTCCTCAGAAGATCCGGTGAATTCCAGCGAATCTAATTTTTCGGCAGGTTTCAGTAGTTTTCTGGCAGCTTCCGACGGTTTTCCGGCGATAGTCGCCGGCGACGTCTACTGGCCGGAAAGTTGTCATATTGGGTACCATTGGAACCGGCTCGGCGAGCCCGATGCATCTACGACATCGTTGTTGCCAACAGAGGTGGTGGCTCACTGGGAAATACCTAAAACAGGGGCGGCAGCGATGGGTGACTAGATCTGGTCGGCCTGGGCGGCGATGGGCTCCGCTTTGGTCGAGGAGGGTCGTGGGTTGGTTGAAGACGTCGAGGCGACCACTCAATCACGGCAGCGCGATCGGCGATGGAAGCACGACGCGGGCGCAACGCTAGTCGCAGCGGTCCGGTGTTGTGGAGGCCGAATGGTGGCCGGGTCTGGTAGTGGCAGCACGGTGACGCCGTGGTGGGGCTAGGCAGCGTCGATCAGTGGCTGGGCGGCATCGACAACAGCGGCGAGACAAACGGAGGATGGCGCAGTTAGGGTTTGGGGAAGAAGAAAGGAAAGGTCGGGGGAGAGGAAGAAAAGGGCTGGTGGCAAACTTGTAAATATTACTTGACTCGTCTCTGGCTAGAGAAAAGAATATTAATTAAGTCGTCGTAAATCCTAAAAAAATTCTATAAAAATTGGGAAAAATCCTATAAAATCAAGCAAAACCAAAACATCATAATGATATGCTCTAGAGCTATCAACCCACCCAAACTGCCCGTAACGTGTCCTAATGCAGTAAATGGCCTAAAACTATTTCTACGATCCACTATATATAAAAATAATAATAAAAATAAATGGCATACTCTCATATATTCTGATAACTCATTCTGTTCTGCTGTGTTCATGATATTATCATCATATATTTGGGTGCACATGACCTTCATGCTCATAGACGCGACTGGCGTCGGCTCAATACAAGTGTTGTGAGTATGACTTGACTCGAAAATACAGTAACCGACTGGTTATAAATATAAAACCTTGACTTGAGTGGTGGGTTTTATATGGAGAGCTCATTAAATGTTATTCGATGCATCGATAATTGTGTGCACACACCATTAATAATAATATGGTGTCAACATATGGTGTAAGGTTATAATGTGGCGCGTATGGGGGGGGGTCTAACGGCGCGGCGTGATCAAAAAAATTCTTCGTAAGGAGAGCTTCCACATTGTTCGACGACGACGAGAAGAACTTGATAAAACCCACTGTAAAACCCTCTTCGTCGCTCAAGGGTTTCTTGGACCTTCGTCTCCAATAACCTTATCCTCCCAAAATCCCATTGTTTTTCTTGCAGGTACTCTCCCTTTTCCGATGTTCTATCACTTCTTCTATGTGCCTATTATTTGGAAAATTGCACTCTGTGCTGAGCTACCTGCACACTTTTTTTTTGGTTTATTACAGACTTCGTTTGGATGCTGTTTAGTTGGCTCTAGGTTAATGCTGGTGATTTTGTGGCATGCTTTTGTTTCTTCGTTTGTTTGGCAGCTGTTCCGGTTGGTTGGTGAATTGAGTTCTGTCATCATCTGGTCTGCTTTTTGTCAGTTCAGATTTCAATTTTTTTGTTTTGTTTTTTGGTGGTCAGTGAGTTGCCATTAGCTGGGGGCTATAACAAGGAGCTGGGTGGGTTTAACTGCTATGCGTGGCTGGCTTATTTTGGGATTGGAAGTTTACTTTTACTTTACAATAACCTGTTGAGGTTAGAGAGTTTGTGGAAACTTTATTACATTTGTTTGACACCATTTGAGACAAGATATCTTGGAACCGAAAGCTTATGTCATCTGCAATATGTTTATTAGTCTTTAAATATGGGTCTTGTGGCTTTTTGTGCTAGTTTACTTTTCAGTTTGTTTGGTGTTTATGAATACCAAATACCCCGATTAGCTAGTTGCTACTAGTTTGCTGGGTGGGTATTAAGTGTCGTCGTGACTGGAATTTACTCAACTCTAACCCTGACAGATTAAAATAGCTTTGGGAATTCATTGCGTAAAACAATTGGTTGATACCACATGAGACATGATAGCTTGGAACAGAATGTGCATGCTACAGTTATTGATGTTTCCGTTATCTATCCTAGTGTTAGAAATTTCTAGCATCTTTTGTAGACTGGCTTTTTTTTATTGAAACAAAAGCTCTGTGGGATTCCTTATTTATGTTCATTATCAGAGAGTGTACGGGTTGAGAAGTTATGGCATCAACAGTAGCCTCCTTGGCAGTTCCTAGCATGCTCATAATGGACAAGATGCTTGATTCTTCTTCAAGCAGACTGTCATCCCGTGCTTCTATTTCTTCCAGCTCCTTCTCTAGCAGTCGGCAGCAAGTTCAATTGCAGAAGCGATACTCATAAAATTAGGGCCATGGCAAAGGAGCTGTTTTAATAAGGATGGGCCCGCAATGAAGAAGCTTCAGGCTAGTTGTCTTTTCAATGTTGCTTTTTGGGTGACTTTTGTTACTGGTGCAATGTGCAGAATTGTTCATTTGTGTTACTTTGATTTCCAGACTGGTGTAAATAAGCTTGCAGACCTTGTTGGGGTGACCCTCGGACCAAAGGGAAGAAATGTTGTTCTCGAAAGCAAGTATGGGTCACCTAAAATTGTCAATGATGGTGTTACCGTTGCCAAGGAGGTGTGCTTTGTTTTTGTAATGTAGAGACGTTTTGGTCTGTCATGTTTTAGATCGCTTGTGAACATTAATTGATGAAGTGCCTAGGTTGAACTGGAAGACCCAGTTGAGAACATTGGGGCTAAGCTTGTGAGACAAGCTGCTTCAAAGACGAACGACTTGTCTGGTGATGGAACTACAACATCTGTCGTTCTAGCCCAAGGTCTGATTGCTGAAGGTGTCAAGGTTTGTTCCTAAGTAAAAATTGTCAGCTATTGTGTCATTCTTTCCAAACTAAAAATAGTTTGCTAAGCCTCGTTCTCTGTTTTCCATCTCAGGTTGCTGCTGCCGGAGCTAATCCTGTTCAAATAACTCGTGGTATTGAAAAAACAGCAAAAACTATTGTTGAAGAATTAAAGAAAATATCTAAGGAGGTCATAACTTTATTGGAACTCTCTACTAATAATGTTTTGGGTTAACCTATTTGGTATTGGGTTTGCTTGTGTTGTACTGCCTTCCATGTTGGAATTCTCATGCAAGTGTGTCATATTGCAGGTTGAAGACAGTGAATTAGCTGAGGTTGCTGCAGTGAGTGCTGGCAACAACTATGAAGTGGGGAATATGATTGCAGAGGCTACGAGTAAAGTTGGTAGAAACGGTGTTGTTACTTGTGAGGAAGGGAAAAGTTCCGAGAACAGCCTTTATGTTGTCGAAGGAATGCAGTTTGACCGTGGCTACATTTCTCCATATTTCGTAACTGACAGTGAAAAAATGTCTGTTGAATACGAAAGCTGCAAGGTGTGCATTTATGTGATGGCTAGAAAGGTACTCTTTATCTAATTGATTGATTCTTTTCTGAAATAAAAGTTCGGCGTATGGATCACTGCACCTTGGTATGGGGCTTTGTGCCCTTCTCGTTTTGGTGTAGCTCACCATAGTATCCTCATGAGCAAGAAACCTAAACCTCTAGACGCTAGAGCGTTTGAGAAAATGAGGACAGGGGCTTCATTTTCGAAGTTTTGCTTGAATCATGGATAAACCAGCACTCTGATCACATGCGTTTCACAATTATTGGAATTGGTTCTATAACTGATACGGGACTTAATAGAGCCCTTTTACAAATAATTTCTCTTGGATTTATTGGTGCTGCCCTTTTTTTCATATGTTAAGATATTTTCTTCTTGTATCTCAGTTGCTTCTTGTTGATAAGAAGATTACAAATGCCAGAGATTTGGTCAACATTTTGGAAGATGCCATAAGGAGTGGATACGCAATTCTTATAATTGCGGAGGATATTGAACAAGAAGCTCTCGCAACAAACTGCGTGGTGCATTAAAAATTGCTGCCCTGAAGGCTCCTGGATTTGGAGAGCGGAAGAGTCAATATTTGGATGATATTGCCATTCTTCCTGGAGGTTGATCTCTAATTTGATCATATTAACTTTCTATTGCTTGACTCTTGTTCTTGTGGTTCTTTATATTGAGCAGGAATGAATATCAAACCATCAAAATGTGATTGGACACATGTAGACAACTATCTTTTACAAACTTGTTATGATGCTACATGATAGTTCTGGTGAAATGGTAAACTTGGCTTGTGTACTTTTGTTTTTAAATGGCCGTTGATTTCTATGTAGATACTGTTATAAGGGATGAGGTTGGTTTATCTCTTGACAAGGCTGAGAAAGAGGTTCTTGGGCATGCTGCCAAAGTTGTTCTTACATAGGAGGCAACTACTATTGTAAAACCCACGATTCGAGTCATGGTTTTATATTCAGAACCGGTCGGTTCGACCGTTATTTTCGAGTCGAGTCAGTTTCAGAACACGTCTACTGAGCTGACGCCGGTCTCGTGTATGAGCCATGAGGGTCATGTGTACCCAAGTATATGATGATAACGTCATGAACACAACAGAAAAGAATGAGTTATCAGAATATACGAGAGTATGCAGTTCATTTTTTTATTATGATATATAATGGATCATAGAATTAGTTTTAAGCTGTTTATCGCGTTATGACGCGTTACGGGCATTTTAGGTGGGTTGATAGTTCTAAAGCATATCATTATGATTTTTTTGTTGTTATTTGATTTTATGAGATTTTTCTCAAATTTTTTTAGAATTTTTTTACGACTTAAATATTATTTTAACTCGAGTCGGAAACGAGTCAAGTAATATTTACGACTTTGCCACCACACACCCCCGTGCTCTTTTTTCTTCCCCAAACCCTTGCTCGACGCGCCGCCACTGTGCGCGTCACCGTCGCTTGCCGTGGACGCCCGCCCGGCCGTCGATCGTCATCTATGTTGCCCGGACCAAGTCTGCCCCCATCGGGCCACCGCGACACGAGGAAGCCATGCCGCGACGCCTTGCTCGCGTTGCACTTCCGTCGCCGATTCTGGCACCGGCGACCAGCATCGCCGCGATCGGTCGGTCGCCTCAGCACCCTCAGCCTCCAGCGACCTTCCTCGATCGGAACGGATGCCATCGCCGCCGTGGCTGGCCAGATCTAGCCACCATCACTGTCGGCTCGGTTTTATGCATTTTCTGGCGAGCCGCCACCTCCGTTGGCCACCTCGACCTCGTAGATGAGTCGGGCTCGCCGAGCCGGTTCCAAGGGTACCCGACACGACCACTTTCCGGCCAGTAGATGCCGCCGGCGACTGTCACTCGAAAACCGCCGAAAACCGTCGAAAAACCGGAATTTCTGGAATTTGCCAGAATTCACCGGATCTTCAGTGGGGCTCACCCAGTCGAGCCCGATCGAGCTTCGGACGCCGATGAGCGCCGAATTTGAGCTTCGAGACACGCGACGGAACCCTAGCCGTTGCCGATTACCGACTGACGTGAGGTATAATTACCTCCAATTTGAGTCATTTAAAATTGAGATGATTGTTAGCATAGCATGCTAAAATTGAGTAGTTGTCATGATGAATGTTAGCACAGTATGCTAGATTTGATTAACCGTCATGAGTAATGCCTAATTATGAGTAAATGGATGATTGTATGATTTGAGTAATTGCGAATGAATAGTAAGTGATCTAATGAGGTAGATCGAGTCTCAGCATGATAAGTGATCACGACATAACTTAGAAAAACACAGTAAAATTGGTATGAATAGGACGAGTTAGGATTATTTACTTTTATGATTATTTGATTGGTCATTGTGATGGATGATGATGGTGTTGTGTGTGATATTCATTGAGTTGATGCATCATTTAGTTAGCGGGCGTTAGTATTTAGTTTTGATGTGTAGGTACGGAGTAGGAGCTCGCCGCCTAGGCGCGATGACACGCTTGGAGCTTCTACCAGGTCCGTTTAGGACTCGACTCTGTTTTACGTCTTTTCTATTGTATGTTTATCTTATTATTTGCAGGACGGGTTAAGTGGCGTTTTATTGGATCCCACTTAACTCGGGCCATTTAGCCGAACAGATTTCCGGATTAATAACCCCTCGAGGATGAGATCCCTCGAGGATGATTTCGAAAACAAGATCCACCACAAGTTGCCTTCGGGCCTATTATATAAATCCCTACCCAGCCCTATATATATGTAGTTTTCGCGTTTTCAGTGAGACGAGAGATGGAGAAACCGACTGCACGTACCATGAGCGGATGCCGTGACAGTCAAAGCGGGCTCTGGATTAGTGCCAGCGGACTGTTCCATTCCCGAGGGATCCTGACAACTCCGCGTTTGAGTTCCTCACACCCGGAGAACGTGGAGGTTTACGGGTATTGTTTAGTACAGCGCATGTCCGGACTTGTGGTTCAAAGGGTACTAAAGGCGACTGCCTGAGAGTACTCGGCCTTTGTGCTCAAGGCCAGGAGAAATATGGAGGTAAGGAGAGGGCTTAGGATAAAGTTTTACGTGAAGTACTGAAAAAGAAGTGCCGAGAGCGGCACAGTACCAGCAGCAGATCAGTAAGTTCGGGATGCTACCGGGTCTGCAGCCCAGTGGCTCCTCAGTAGTGCCCTTCAGAGTGTTCACGTGGAGTATATGATGTTTTCTTTCATATGAGAGTTTGCTCTCATAGCCAGCTTGTTATAGTTATTTTATTTTCCGGACCAGTAACACTTGTTACTGACGTGTTTTTATACTATATGTAGGTAATAATCACGAGTTGGAGGAGCCAGCTTGGACGGAGGAGCATTGTTGTCGCTTGCACACATGTCAGTCGATAGAGTGGTTAATACTTTATTTATGATGTTATTATATTGTGAATGATGTGAAATGCTAAGACATGATAGGATATGATTAAATGAAATGATATGATGTTATGACATGATGACAAGAGGTGAGATGTGATCAGAGTGCACAGTAAAAGTGTGGCCCAAGTTCTATAATGGATATACAGTATATTAGATGGTGTGTTAATAAAATTGTTGATATATGCATATATATTGGTATATATTGTTTTGACAGCGTGGACCCTAATTGCACTTTTATGGGAGACTCTGATCTGTTTTATTTTAGAATTTTTATTGAGTTTAATCGTAATTGTATTAGGGTGTGCTTGAATTGCATGTCATTCATGTAGTACCATATTAGGGTTTGTGCATTCATCAATGCATTGCGAGTTGTATCTTCATCTTAAGACGGCGAGATTGGATCCGCATGAGTTAGGTTCGGGTTAGCTGACCTAACCGGGGCCTGCGTAACATGCCGGTTCGGTTCATGAGCGTGAACCGGATTTGGGATGTTACAACTATAGTTGGTGATGGTAGCAACCAGGAAGCTGTGAATAAACGTGTTGTTCAAATTAAGAATTTGATTGAAGTATGATTTTAGTTCTAATTACCTCATTATTTCTATTATGTTGTGCTTTATTCTCTTTTGATTTTTTAATGATTTCTTTTCATTCAAAACGAAATTTTCAGGCAACCGAACAGGAATATGAAAAGGAGAAATTGAATGAAAGAATAGCGAAGCTTTCTGAGTGTGTGGCAATAATTCAGGTTTCATTCTTGGCAGTATTTGTATGCTCACATTGAACTTCCTCACGATGAAGTTTTGCTTAGTAAATCATTATTGTTCAGGTTGGAGCCCAAACAGACAGACTTGAAAGAGCAACAAAAGTTTTTTTTTCACTCTCTGTAGTTGGTAACCTGAGCCTAAGATTCCCCTTTCCAATTTAATTTTTTGTTATTATAGGTTACTGTTGAGGAAGGAATTGTTGGTGGTGGCTGCACTCTTTTGAGATTGTCAGCTAAAGTTGATGCTAGTAGGGATTCATTGGAAAATGATGAACAAATGGTATGTTTCCCTGGGTATCATCAAAGACTTAACTGGAACTGTAGATTTGTTTGTTGCACAACTTGAAAGGACAAGCAACAATTGTTATTTTCTTCGCATTTTTAATAAATTGCTGATATTGATGCTTAAAATGTGCCAAGTCTGGTGAAACATTTCTATATAAGATGG
This sequence comes from Piper betle, assembly GCA_033002965.1. Taxonomy (NCBI): domain Eukaryota; kingdom Viridiplantae; phylum Streptophyta; class Magnoliopsida; order Piperales; family Piperaceae; genus Piper; species Piper betle. The sequence goes on from JAURVB010007432.1 coordinate 10,637, forward strand.
GTGATGTCTTTGCATATACGTGGGTTCTTGCGCCTTTTAAAATGATAAGTTATTTTGGATAAAAGCCTGTGTACTCAATCTAACATAGTATTAGAACCAACACACCGATTATAGGTTCATTTTCCCACGTTCGCCGCGTCAATATTAAGCCTCAAAAGACATTTGCCGTGTCAGTATTAAGCCTCAAAAGAGGCGTGGAAGGATTTTGATCACGTTTGTAAATGGCCCAAAAAGAGGCATGCGTAGGCGCAAACACAGGTCCACATACAACAATGGGCTTGCAAGTGCAAGGGAGTGTTGGAATAGAGGTGGGTGGTGTCTTGTAAGTGTTGGAATAGAGGTGGGTGGTGTCTTGTATACAAGCTGATCTCATGCCTTCCAAATGGCTAGTTATTGCCCATAGGCTTACTTTCACAAATAATATTAATTAAATTTTGAACAAAAAGAAAAAAACTGTTTTGAGTGTCACCGAACAAATTTCATTATCTATTGGAGAATTGATTACTTACTGATTCTATTGGGCATTTCTTTATTGCCTGGGTAGATGCTTATGTTGCCAAGCCACTAGCTTATCTGAATACCCTGGATGCTTTGATGCAAATAAATTCATTTGCGGTAGTTTGGCATCACATAGTAATCACTGTTTTGATGTACCTTATATTTAGGTTGGTGCTGATATGGTGAAACAGCCTTGAGCTATCCTTTTAAGCTGATTGCTAAAAATGCTGGAGTTAATGGGAGTGTTTTTGTTGAGAAGGTGCATTCATCTGCTCCTTTTTATTTTCATGTGGCTTCCACTGTTTAGTAGTAAAACTTAGTTGTGACTGTATCAAGTTTGTAATCCACATCTCCAGGTCCTTTCAAGCAATGATTCAAAGTACGGTTTTAATGCAGCAACTGGAACATACGAGGATTTAAGAGTTTGTAAACATATATAATATATAAAATGGCCTATTTAAGAGTTTGTAAACATGGGACAGTCTCTTCCATGCTTTTTTTTGTTATACTTCCAGTTGCAATAGCTAATCTTTTGTGTTGGGTGGTTTCTTATTATAGGTGGTTAGATGTTGCTTGGAGCATGCGTCTTCGGTTGCTAAGACATTTCTTACTTCGGATGTCGTAGTTGTGGACGTCAAGGAACCTGAACCAATTCCTGCAGGAAACCCAATGGATAACTCAGGTACGAGTAGTTTGTTGTTTTCATTTTCATCATTTTTGCAGTTCCTTTGTTTAGCTTCTGGGAAAATGATCACGGGGTTTATTTGTTATGTAATTATTTTACAGGTTATGGGTATTAAATTGGCTTGAAATTTCTATCGGACGACAAATAATTCAGTGGAAATTGCCTGGAATAGATCTTATTGCACCTGCAATACGGAGAATGTGGTTTCTCATTAAAAAAAGGCTTTGGGCACAAGTCGGCATCGTAGGAATTTCCTTCTCTCGCTTGCTCAGTGTTCTCTCGCTTGCTTTTTGTAGTTTTGGATATTTAGCCTCTTTGATTGGCATTGGGGTCCAATTGAGGATGGAAGATAAGAAGAGCTATTCAATTTTTTTTAACCAATTAATAAATACATCAAATTAACTAGCCGAAAGAAATCATTTTTTTGTAAAAAAAGAGAAATAAAAGAGTTTGGTTTTACTGGCAGCATTTGCTAGGGCACGAGCAAGTACATGTCTACAATAGTTGGTCGCCGTCGGTGAGTTTAAGTGAATTTTCCCTTTTTGGACGCTACTGTCTAAGATCTTGTAGTTGTACCATCGTTGGATGTTTCATCTAGCAGATTAACTCAGAAGTACGCCTTCCTCTTGTTGGTCTTCATTATGGTTATCAAGAGCATTTCAGCTTGTTCGTTCGGGCATAAGTTTTCTAATGCAATCTTCAGATAAGAGTTAAACCCGTGCGATTGAAGCTCTAGACAGACTTCATTATGTTCAAAAGAATAATAGATCTGAATTTGACATAGTATTTCATGGCTTACAAAAAAATATGTATTAAATCTTTACGTCTTTCTATTCTATAGGTCATTATAAATCTTTTAGATATTATATTAATGATATTTACATGATAAGAATAAAATGGATATGTATAAAAGTATAATTTTTACAGAAAATATTAACCCTCCAGCCGAGTTGAACCTAACATATATTGCCTGTGCCGGCTAGATTTAAGTCGAACCAATTTCAGGTTCGGCTACTATCGAGTCAATCATGGGAGCAAATCAAGCTATAGCAGCTATAACTAGCTTTTACAAGTATCTTCTTTGAGGGCAATGATCCACCTTGAGTTGATTTTCTATAGGCAGGGCTTTAATTTCGAAGCGACTATAAGCATCTCGTGTTCTGACCATGCTCTTCCATGTGCATTGAAAGTTCTTCCTTAGAAGCTCCCATTTTATTTTTCCACAGAAGTAACCTCAAAAGAAGTTTTTGTTATGAATGCAGACGGGCATGTGTGGAATGGGGACGTGGTGAAAAAGCTAGTACTTTGGAAAGACTTTGGGTGCGCTAAATGCTGTATTTCTTGTCAGTGGAATGGACGTTTCTCATATATTTGATTAGGGGGATGCACATGTTTGAATTTTATCTTGTTGCATACAGCAACGTTTATAAGATTTATCTAATTCTTTTGTCCCTTCAATCGGTGGTCTTGATCCGCTTTAAGTTTTGAGAGCAAATAAATGGATATATGCTTGCCACGATAACAAAATATATCTTTCCTTTAAAACCTTAAATTATGTAATTTTAGATTAAGGAGGGTGATAAAATCATTACCCTTGTAGGGTATCTGGAAATGGTTTAAGGCTGTTCTGCCAACAAGCAAAGAATGAACTGATGTAACAAGCTTGAAAATTTTATCTCATGAATGGATGGATGAATACTGAATGAACGAATGAATGTTTTCTTGTGATGATGAGTAAATAAAACAAACCTCATGCACGTTCGACGACCCAGTCGGTCAAGTGTATTAGTTGGAGTGTACGGCACCTTCGTTGTCGATGGAATGGGGATGAAGCAAAGGTGTCGAGCTATGATATCAAGGAAGCTGCAAATATGCTCGCGTACAAGTTACAACGTTTCTGGACTCATATGTCGTGGCACATCCCTTTCCTCAACTACCCCGCGAACATTTTCCTTTATGACAAATCAATGCAGATTTCGCATTTTGGGACCAGTTCGTACCAACGCAGGGAGCATCAAATTTAAGTCCTTGTATCCTTCCTTGCTCCGTACGTGCCCAGGAAAAACCCATCTCCCATCTCTTTCATTTCGCCCTTCATTTTTTCTTCCCAGCTAGCTATGGCGCTGCATTATTATCATAATTATGGCTTTTGTTAGGATATATACATGCATGAATGTTGAAATGTTCCCATCCCAACCAAGTTCTATGGTGTCCGGTACTTGTCTCCATTGCAGCAATATTAGCTGGCCGATCCAGCTCCCCGCCATTTCCCAATCTTTTGTACGTACGCCTCTCATAGCCACGAGCCCATCACCCGGACAATAATAGTATCATGTTGTCTCTTCTTCACGTCTTTACTCGTTTGCGATGCAAGATCTACGGATCCTGGGACGTACAAAACGTTGTTATTATACACGTTATTATTCTGGAGGCAATACACGACCACATAGAATTTAATGCTACTAATATGCTCCAAAAAAATCATTGTTTTTGTCATATTTTGTTTTGTATATGGTGGGACCATGTAGGCAATTTCTATAGACATATCATTGTGCAGAAAGTTATATCATCGATAATTAGGAATTAATATGTCATTGTCTCGTTATATTGGACAGTTATACAATGCAAATCATGATGCTTAATTGTTAGGGAAAATGTTGTTTTGGTCACACAAATATGTGAATTTATATGTGCTTATTGTAATTCGTACCTACAAATATACAAATATACAAATATGGGATTTTGACCTTCGGCCCATTGGCCGACGTATAATATAGTAAGAAAAAATCTTCAAACAGCTCCTTGTGATCTTCGTCTCGACAAATTATTAGGAACGTCGTCTTTGAATGCAAATGGGGACACAGTTTGAATAATTAGGGGAAACAAAAGCCTCTCCCCATATGCGTCCCAAAATGCCATTTTTAATAATTAGGGGTGCTAAACAAGTGAGCGAACCGAGCTCAACTTGTATTCGAACTCTGATCAAATAGTTTAAAATTCGTTTGAACTCGATTTGAGATCAAACGAGTTTTGAATATACATGTTCGAGTTCAATTCGAATATCTTTTATTTGTTCGAGCTCAATTCGAGCCCGAATACACTTAAACTGTTTAATTTTTTCGAGCTTAAACGGTTCATGATCTCAAAATCAGCTCAATTAAAAGTCAAAAATACTCCCATTTAAAAAAATACAATCCACAATCTTAAGGTCATCAACTTGAATACTTATCATTTCAACTATCTCACTTCTTTTTTATTATATTGTGTATATATATAATAATAATAATAATAATAATAATATAAAGACTATATTATTATATTATTTTATCGAGTTGAGTTTGAGTCGAGCTACGAGTCGAGTTTGATTTATAACTGAATTGAGTCGAGTTGAACATGACCTTGCTCAAGCTCGGCTCGTAAGATTCGAGTTCAAGCTCGAGCATTTAAATGTCGAATTTTGAGTCGAGCCGAACACTAAATTCTCACAAGCTGGCTCACTCAATTAACAACCCTATTAACAATTACTCCCTCATCAAAATTACAAGGCACATGTAGGAAAGCAATTTTAAAATGTTGTAAAACCTAGATTCGGATTAAGATTTTTCTTATTTGTAGTTTGTCAGGTTCGGGTCAGTATTGAGTCGGTTCGAGCAAACTCGAGCCAGACTAGTTTTAAGACAATTAGTATGAAGCCCAAATGACTATACTTACAGGTTATAGTGCCTGCGTATGTTTGATATGTAGATGATAGCTTGAGATAAGTTGTAGCAGAGCATAAATTATCATTATATACACGGGGTATATAGATGATTTTTATGGGTTAGCTAAGGTTGTAAGCTTAGATTTAAGCCATTACAGTGTTTAGTATCCGTCTGGAATTTTTATAGTATCTTATTTATATGCATCATAGGGATTTCGGGTCACTAGATTGTACCCCAGTGGACCCAACTTGATTGAGTCGTAGGATTTCACTCGATTGAGTTGAAGTTTCAAGGCTGATTTAGTCTTCTTTCCTTGATTCCAATTTATAAAGTTACTTTTTAGGACTTGAGCCAATTTTTATTTCAAGGTCTCGATCCGAGCTTTCTATCCATATATATATCGAATATACTTATAAGTGGGCCCCACTAGGCCACAAGTTGTCGAATATCAGATCATGTCATGTGGTGAAATCTAAGCCATCTACATCTACTCTAACTCCCACCCAGTAATTTTTCAAAAAAATTCATGATTTTTGAACTTTTACACCCTAGCACTGCCGCCGCCGCCACTTCAGCTCGCCACTGGTGAGTCTCCAGCTCACCCTCGGCCATCGGACTAGCACCACAAAGACCGCCTCGTGCCGACTAGCAATCCATACCCCTCACAACCACTAGGGCCACCGTAGTTGCCACTAGCGTTGACATTCTTGCCGCCGTCGCTGCCCTTTTGGGCTGTTTTTGGCGCTGACGAGGCTTTCGGCCGGTCTGACCCCCAGACAGATTACCTTCATTAAGAGCTTCATTTTGAGACCACCTATGACCATCATCATGGCTGCAATCACTGCCAGCAACACCACCACACCCGTGCAATTTTGCCCATTTTTTGACTGTTTTCTGGGCAGCTTGCTATCAGACTCCACCGATCGCCAACACCATCGTATTCCATATCTTCAGGGTTGTCCATCCCAATCGGTGGTGATCCTAGCCACGCCGCTGTCGCCCACCCATCAGACCTGGTTACCTGCATTCGCGTCTGCTTTCGCTTGGTCATATTCACGTCAACTTGTTTGCATTCACGTCCGCCAACCTAAGTTATGTTTATCGGTTTGTGCCACCTGCTTGCCGTGTCTGTGTCCATATCCAGCAATCCAATCCAAACCAACCCAACCGACCTAACCCACCAATTTATCTGACCCAAACCAAGTTAACTGAGTTAACCTAGTTTGGTTTAGCAAGTTAACCCGATTTAGCTCATTTTTTGCTCTTTTTCGACCAATTTTTTTCTAATTCGAGAACCCATATATTAATTTAGATACACATTCGTATTATTTAGCATATTTTGGATGTTATAAGTATTTTTATTTATTTATTGATTCATTTATTCATTATTGTTTATTTTTTTGATTTATATGCTTGTTGTATATGATAAATGTTTATATAATTATTTGTTATTATTAATAATATATTTTCTTATTAATATTAGTCTTATTGTGTTTACTAAATTCAATTTATTTATTTATTTATCTATCTATTTGTTCGTTGCATGTATGTTATTATTTATTTGTATTTAATTACGTATTTCATTTTAGTTATTATTATTCATGTTAATTAATATTAACTATTTGTTTATTTATTGAATGATTATGTATTTATTTATTTAATTATTTATATGTTTACTAATACAAGTATATGTGATATTTACTTGTGTTTAGCCATGTATTTATATAATATATGATATTATTATTTTATGATTAGAGTATTAATTATTTTTATGTATTTATTATTTATCTAATTATTTATGAATGTGTGTATTTATTTATTTATTATTTGTTATTAATTATTTCTTTTATTATGTTTCGATTTGTGTGCTTTATGTTTAGTTATAAGTTTATTTAGTAGTATTCTTTATTAGAAAGTGTTGATGATGTGAGCACACATCACGAACATACATGTCAGTATTTTATTTAGAAGTGAGTATCGATATAGATTTTAGAGTCCAATCTCGCCGTAGATGAAACGACATGCTTGGTGCATGGACCACGGGTCCGTTAGGACTCTTCTCACTTTTTATCACTATAATCTATTGCTAATTTGATTTCTACCTTGCAGGACATGTTAAGTGACTGTTTGATATGATCCCACTTAACACAGGTCATTTACACATATTATACTTCTGTGATTAATAACCCTCGAGGATGAGTGTAACACCCCAATCCGGTTTACTCTCAACCCGGACCAGAACTGTTACAAAGGATCGACTACTCATAAACCGATTAAGTTGGCTGACCCAAAACCTAAACGGCTACGACATAACCCTCTCGACGTCTTAAGATGGAGCACGCCGCTAATGCGCAAACAATATATGAATGAGATGCAAAACCCTAACAGGATACTACGTGAATGTCATGATGATAGCCACACACAAAAATAATTAAAATAGCAACAAAATTCATAAAAATCCTCGAATAAAACGAACAGAGTCTCCCCCTAAAAGTGCAATAAGGGGACGACCTGTTAAAATACTGCACAATATGGTATATATATAAAACAATAATTTATATTGCAATAGAATTCAAATCATCCACACATATTGTAATTGGCATCTCACCCACCTGCAATTCATGCTCATCATATTTTTGTTCATTTTCAACTCAACATAGCTGATCATTCCTGGACATTAGAACATTTCCAAGCATTTCTTAAACAAGGCATACAAGCCTCACAAACACATACATATATACACAAACATGTAAATCTGATACAACAGCCAATCATATCACATCTTACGCAAAAGTCGGCGCGGCACCAGGTATGTGTGTACAATGCAAACGCTAATCCTTCGTCAAGGCTGACATACACCTCCAGAAATAACTAGTATCAAACTGGAACATGAGAGAAAACTCTCATGAAAAGCAAACAATCATATATCTTCCTCAAGAACTCTCATAAGGGCAACTACAAAGGAGCCGTTGAGCAGCTGACTCAACACCATCCTGATCTATCTGGTACTGTGCCACTCACAACACTTCTTTTTCAGTACTTCACGTAAAACTTTATCCTAAGCCCTCTCCAAACCTCCATATTACTCCTGGCCTTGAGCACGAAGGCCGAGCACTCTCAGGCAGTCGCCTTTAGTACCCTTTAAACTTCAAGTCCGAACATGCGTTGTACTAAACAATACCCATAAACCTCCACGTTCCTCGGGTTTGAGGAACTCAAACGCGGAGTTGTCAGGATCCCTCGGGAATGGAACAGTCTGCTGGCACTAATCCAGAGCCCGCTTTGACTAGCACGACATCCGCTCATGGCACGTGCAAGTCGACTCATCTTCTCTTGTCTCACTGAAAACTCGATAAAACTATTTATAGAGCTGGGTCGGGATTTATTATAATAGGCCCGAAGGCAACTTGAGGTAGATCTTATTTTCGAAAACAAACTCGAGGGATCTCATCCTTGAGGGTTATTAATTCTGAAAACAATCGACCAGATAACCCGTGCTAGGTGGGGTCCAATAAATCATCCACCTGACACGTTCTACAACCAATAAATCAAATCACCGATAAAGTAAAGCGATAAAACCCGAAAAGCGTGTCCTAATGGACCTGTCAAAGCTCCAAGCATAATCTCGTGCCTAGACGGTGAACTCCTGCAACGAACCTACATGAACATAACTATTTACTAACACCCATACATATATGATGCACGCCTATATAACTAATATATCCACATGTATACAATGATCTAATCAAACATGACAATCATCTCGACAATTACCCTACATCTCTAATTGTCAAGCAAGTTAATAATTTTATCATTTCATATGTTACTTATTACCTAGCACTTTTAATTCCAATTTCAAAGCATACCTATTCTAATTAGGTAACAATGATTTAATCAATTTAATCCGTTTAACTTAATACTAGCATGCAAAAACCTAATTCGTGTAAATTCATAGATTAACTTGTTAACAAGCATTTAATTAACTATTCCATAGTTTACTAACAATTTCATTAGTAAGCGTTTACATCACACAACACAATCTACGCTAATCATCACATGTTCATCATAATCACGATTAATTAAACTAAACACTATTCCACCTCGCAATCGGCGCTGAAATCGGTGCCGACGGACAATGGCGGTGAAGGCGAGTCAGCGGTTTTCCCGCAGTTTCGGTGGTTTTTCGGCGACTGCTCCGGCGGGGAAATCGTAGGTAGGGGTTAGCACCGTCATGGCAAGCTTGACCCAATGGTGGTGATGACAAGGGCAGCCGCGGCGGCAATGGCGACTGACGGCAGGGTCGATTTCGGTTGGGGCGGTTGAACGGTCTGATCAGACCCACGACCGGCCTCCACGGCGGCGCTAAGCAAGGGGGAAAGGTAAGGGAAGTCGAGGGGAGAAGCTCTGATGTCACGGCGGCGGTGGTCCGGCATAGACAGTGGCGGAATCGCGTCGGCAGCCGGCGTGGTCGGGGCGGCAAGGCGACGGCAAGGCCGGGCTGGGCGGCATCGGCGGCAGTGGCAAAAGTCAAGGGCAGCGGCGGTGAAGATGTTGGGGTTTGGGGAGGGAGATGAGAAGTATAGGGCGATGGCAAAGTTGTCAAAAAAATAACACAACATCCAAATGACATACTGGATAACTAATAACCCACCCGAAGACCATCTAACGCATCCTAATACGTTATTCGGCCTAAACTAATTCTACGGTCACAACATGAAAAAAAATAAAATCAACTGTATACTCTCATATCTACTGATAACTCAGTCTGCTGATGCGTATCTGATGCTATCATCGATACTTGGGTATACATGAACCCTCATAGCACGTGTACACGGTCGGCCTTAGCCCTGCACACCTGTTCTAAAAGCTGAACTGACTCCAACCACGGTCAAACCGACCGGCTAACGACTATAAAACCCTGACTCGAGTCACGGTTTTACAATGAGACCCCTCAAGTTTGATTTTAAAAATGAGATCCACTACAAGTAGCCTTCAGGCCTATTATATAAATCTCTTCTTAGGCCTATTTATGGTTTTCTTTAATTTTCTAATAAGATGCAAGACAGGGGAAAACCAACTACCATGTCTTGAGATAGGGCACGTATTAGTCAAAGTAGGCTTTGGATTTGGTGAGCGTTCATTCCATTGCCGAGGGATCCTAACCACTCCACTTTTGAGTTCCTTAAACCCGAAGAAATGTTTAGGTTTACGGATACTACAATGCAGAGCATATCTAGACTTGTGGTTCTAAAGGGTATTGAAGGCACCTGATAGTACTCGGCCTCTGTACTCAGTGTAAAAACTATAATTTTTATTACAAGACTCAAACCTAAATATTATGAAATAAATATAGATGAACCGATATGGTTAGTTATCAAGTCAACCGGTCATGGTTCGACTTAAGGTCATCTAGAAAATACCTGTTCATGAATGGATGATGGGGTGTGAGAATTTAATGAAGGGACTCGTTGAACCTAGGAAATACCAATGGATGATGGGGTGTGAGAATTTAATGAAGAGGCTCGTTGAACCTAAGAAATACCAATAGATGATGGGGTGTGATTGAATGATTGGGTGTGAGAATTTAATGAAGGGGCTTGTTGAAGTGTATATATATGCAGGAGGAGGGAGTATTTCATCTATCATCTCTGTCCCAGACGACCTCCCCAATACTGTGTGAGTATTTCATCCTTCATCTTATTTGTTTCCATTTGGATTTTTGCATGCAAAGTTTTGTTGGAGACGCCTTTGTTAAGTTGCTAGATCCCTAACGTCTTATGCATGGGTTTCCTATTGACTGCTTGGTATGAACTACTACGAGTCTTTGGGGTTGGGTGTTTGTTTTGTGTTTTGTTAATGACATGTCAGAAGAGAATGGATAATAAATTGGACTTCCTTTTATTTTCTTGTGTTATACATGTGGCTTTAGGAAACGATCCAAGACTGTGGAGTAACGCCCAGATCGGTTAAGGTTGGTCGTTATAGGGTTGGTTTGGTTTAATTTCGAGTAACGCCTAGCCAACTGGGCCCATAGTATTGTGAAAAAAATGGCGGGTCGTTACACTCAAGGTCTGGACTGATATGAAAGATGTACGGGGCTGAAAGAAAAGAAAGTGATGTTCACGCGCAAGGGATAATTTTTAAAGTTGATGAAGCATAAGATGAGATAAAAAAGGGGACATTGTTGTGAGAGGTCAATGGGTCCTAATTAATGCCTTTATGAAAAATTCTATGAGATAATATATAAATATTTTCATTTAACAAGAAGGTTAGCTATTTTGTGCTAGTTTAACTATTAGTTATTTCTGGACCAGTAATACTTGTTACCGATATTTTTCTATTATATATATAGGTTTTGTGATTCTGAGTCGGCTTTGGTGAGAGGACAAATAAGCATTACACATACTTAAGCTCAGCACAATTATTTTCCTTTACACTTTTACTTATATTTAATGTGTTTTTGACATGTATTTAGCAATGAAGTCATTCTTTTGACGTTAAGTAGGTTACTTTAATCTATATTATTCATCAATTTTTATATTACTTTAAACATGACTTGACTCAATCACGATATTTCCGATCCAATTTTGAAGTAAATCGAAATCGGGGTATCACAAAATTAATATCCATTCAAAATAACTCGCTATTCAATTTTAATACCATTAATTAACAATACTCACAAGCTGTGAGAGTTCATTGATGTCTGGCTTGGACTGAAGTCAGCTTTAAAAAAAAAGTAATCGTACCCATTAAAATATAGAGGCGCGTCACTATATTCCCACAACTATAACATGAGAAAATTATTAAAAATAATTAACAACATTGGAATAAAAATGTACGTTCTTGAACTATGTAGCTGACCTGTAGTGCAATTTTTGTATTTGGAGGGTCGATTCTGTTCGGGCCGTCTTGATCAATCTTTCGCTACAGCCATTTTTGCAGACAAAAGCTGCGAATAAAATATTGCCGTCGTTTTCGTCTCAATTGGAGCCCTTTTCACAAAAAGAAAAAGAAAAAGAAAAGCCATTGGTATAGATTCCCTGATCTACGGGAATAAAATAGTTTTGGAAATCAATGCTGGTATAACTAGTTGATCCGCTATTATAGACGATTGTCTCCATTATTGAAAACACATTTGAGGATTGATTTCTTGCCACCAATATCTTTTCTTCCTTTGTCCATATTGTACATGTCTTTTGTAATTATGTATTATTTAAATCTGTTTTCTGAGGTCAAAGTAGTACTGTTCTAGCTAGCAGCAATACATGCAAACTTTTTTTAAAACGCAATGCATACATACTTGAGCAAGAGCCACCAGTAAATCCGACAAAGCAATACTTTGTATACATTGGACGAACTATGATCTATCTATCTTGGAATACTACTGGAAAGAAGGCAAAACACCTGATCTGGGTGTTTATCATATATACAGCTACAGATATCTAGACATTGGCATGGTAAAACTGGTTATGTTTTGATCAGCTTGAGGGGCATGGATATTGAAAGTAAATTTTCAATGATTGAACATAAAAATTAACCATTCTATCGTAAAGCCCCCTGCAGTCGACAATGTATAGGAAGAGGGGAGGATGGTTCAACATTGGTCATCATGATATAGGGCCACTACACATGGTCCCCAAGAAAGAGAAAATGACTTATATTATTTTCCAATCCTTCAATAATAATATTATCCCCCTTCCCCTAAAGTCAATAGTAACTGTGACTTAATGATGCTTACACTTCAACTAATGAAATGATATCATCTTCGTTGTCTTCTGAGCGGCCATCATTTTTGCATGGGATACGCAGAAAATCAGAACTTTGATCATTCAGTCTGTTGTTATATATATATATCAAACAGGCGAATCCTTTGTCCCTTTCTCAATCTATGTCACCCATGTCCATCGACATTATTATTAATCTTAAACTCAAACGTATTCTATTTCATAAAAAACCCAAAAATATTCCGTGCATCATCTCCTAATCGGGACATGGTGAAGACTTTCAAGAGGCACCTCCAATAGCTAGAAAACAGTAAGCATATATACTTGATTATATCTTATCTAATTATATTTTGCTTTATAATACATGAGCCAATGATCCGCCATAGCGACGGATATCCACAATTAGTACCGTGTCCTTGTCATTATATAAAATAATTAAAGTACGTAAAAATTTATCCAGAATTAGTACTGTGTAATTGTATATATAGAAGTCCGTCAAAATCTATCCCTCTCGATCACTTAAATTAATTAACGCATGAATTAGTTGTTGGGTGTTTTTTAAGGAAATTACAATCTATGTCGTGACAAACAGTTACATATAAAAATGACAATATGAGCTATCTTTCTATAGTTATATGTGTGGGCAATTTGATATTGCTACTGTGTCGTAAATTTGCATGCGATATATGCTAAGATATTGGCATTCTCATTGTAATGTGTGCTGTCTGTATCTATCCAACTTTAAAACCATTGACGTTTTGTTTATGAGAAGAGGAGATGTGCCGCAACCTGTATCTTTCGTTTATTTATAGTGCTCAAGCTCTGGTGGGTAGGTTGGATTATGCGTATACGTTAGACAATAGACATATCATTTCACCAAGCATTCCATTCCACGGCCATCTTTTCCAGACATAATTAATTGCCCTTTTCACCTCGATCCATCCTTTTCTGTTTTCACCCACGTATGTACAAGGAGCACCACATATTAGTTTATCTGCCGAGCTTGTTACACTGATATTCTTGTGTCATGAGTGGGGATTGGAATAGGTACATGCAGCAACAATTTAATTATAATGTTAATCGAATCTGATTAAAACACAAATTAGTGAATATATACATGTAGAGATCGATAATTGTATGGTTGGTGGTGGAGTACATGCAGCTAGCTCAAGCTTGAAGGCGACTACATTAAACCACTAATGGCCGCAAAGCCTTTAAAGTCTCTACTGTGTTGTGCCAACATCGCAACTGACTATACCCTGTAGAGTTGCATGGACCATAAGAGTGAAAAAAGGAAAGAGGACATAAGTTATACCTACCCATTAAATGGAGGCCAGGCTTGAGACGCCGTCTGATCGAACAGCTAGAGAAGGATGAAAATTAGACGAGTATATATATGTATATTCATTCGTTCATTTCATATATTCATTCTCTTGTTGGGTCATTGAACGCGACCTAACCGTAATACTATATGAATGCGATCACGTGCTAAAATTTCATAACATAAGATTTAATATGGCCTAAATGCAATGAAATTGATTCATTGCTTTAACCATTATATATGGGAGCCAGATGAGAGACGTTTTAATGAGTTTTTTGCCGTCGAACCATCGTATCTTCGAAGCTTGATCTTGGGCCATGGATGTATATGAAACGTACCACACACAGTTTACAATCCGCCAAGCTGTTTGAATGCATTAAATGCAAGAGAAGAATTATTGAAAGACAGCCATACTGTGAAAATATTCTTGTTGGGTTGGATTGGACGGTACCAAGCACCTAACAGTCATGTATAATCCGTGCGACCATTTTCACTGTGCGCAGGCTTCACTGCGGTTGATGCAGAACAGGGGAGATGAGATTCTACATGTCTTTGACAGAAGGGGAATGGGTTCATGGTAGAAAAACATGACCCCCTGTTGTCTCTTATCTTCACTTACCTGCAACTTTCTGTTTTTTTCTTTCTTTTTTGTCCAAAGCTTCACTTAACCACCTTTGAGCAAGATGGAATCAATTGCTTTGGTAGAAAGCTTGATTGGATGTTTTTCATCCTTTCCCTGTTCTTATTCTCTTATCTAACAAGATCATAAGAAAAGGAGTTGCTTGCCTCTTTTATGGTTTTTGTTTATTACAATTACACAGGCGAGTGGGGAAGAAGGAACATGTCACTATGCATGGGAGCCGAGGTGGGTGCAAAATTCTAGATACGCCACACATTAGCACACCCCTACGTTGCTAATTAATAGCTTGCATAAAACAATATTTAGTATATTGGAGCTTCCTATGCGTGGACACTTTTCCTAGAATTACTCTGAATTAGATATTATGGCCGGTGTCAATTAATTAATATTTTTTCTGTTAAAATTAATTACACAGTTATAATAAATGTTCAATACATTTACCATCCGCCTTAAAATAGATTTACTTTTTGAACAAAAAATTATATTTGATAAATGTATTTGATCTAAAAACTTTAGTCAACATGTATGTTTTTTTTCTATTAGTTTAATGAAGGCGGTGCATGTTAATAATTTTGAAAAAATATTAAATTGATTACTAGTAAAATAGATCAGTTTATGTTAGAATATGGGCTAATTGTAAGATTAAAAAAGCATATCTATATAAAGATTCTTTTGATGACTCGAGGCCCCTCTACTACACATGGAGGCTACTCATAAAAAATAAGTCGATATGATTAAAGACCAAATCCTTTTTTTAAGACAAATAATATTAAATTAAATAATTGGTTAGAATCTAATAATATTTTTGTTCAAAAATTAATACGAATGTATCAAAACGTACAACCTGAATTCATTTTCAAGTGCAATCCAATTTATGATCTGATAGGATCTCATGATCGTAGTTTGGAATATTCGAATTGGTCAACATCTGAAGGCCTTATATATATAAACTCATATATAATTTTCTATTTTTTTTACCCTAGCTACGACGTTTTCATGCAGAAAATAAAATGATTTATATCATGACCATACCAAAGTGAGGCCTACCCAAAGGTTTTCAAGATAGGTAGGGGGAGCAACCAAAATAGAGATTGGTAGGGTTTGGAGGGACTCGAGAAAAGTCATGGATGGGCCACATCTGTTGGGAGGAGGGAGGAACTGGTTGACCAAGTCAAAAGAAGTGGAGGCACGTGTTGGACTGAGGATATGCCGACAGTCGCTTTCAAACCCACAATCAGACAAAATCTCCCGTCGACCTCACCACCTCCATACCTTTTCTATATTTACTTTTAACCCCTCGTTGGATTGTGCGAACTTGTCTCCTCCGCTGGGCCCACTAACTATCTCCTATCTATCTAATCCACCTTGATTACCTTTCTGTTAAACTAGTTACTGGCTAAGCTAATTATGAGAACGTCATAGACGTCCACAACCTCAAATTTACATGAGAGGAGGCAGAAGTAAAATAAGTACTACACAACATATTAAAACGAGTTTCTTTAAGCACAGGTATAAATTTTGATACTGATTCCGACTATTGGTCTTCGAATTGAAGCTGTCATTTTTGCCTTTAGAAAAACTGTAAAAAATAATCATAGACATTTAAAAAAAAACTCTTTTTATCTATGATCAGTTAAGGCTATGTATTTTCCAAAGGTAAATTTTTTCTTCATGGGTAAGTAGAAATTAATAATTATAACTAAATATTTAATTCTATTTTTTCTCGTAGAATAGATATACTTCCTGCCCGTGGCAGTCGCTGGGTAATATATAAAATATAGACTAAAATAATCGTAGAACAAAATCGTGAACCAATTCAGTGCGGCAATAAGGAGTAGAATAAGTTTTTTAAAAAAATTAAACCATAATTAAACTAGGAAAAATATAATATCAATCATTAAGTCTTATTAGTTATTAATTAGACGTCAATTTTAGATGAAATTGTCTTAAATTATAAAGTAGATTGGGTGAATATTCAATGCAACAATTACCATAGTTCTAAAGCCATGCGCCTCTCAAATCACAATTAAATTGGGACTTGAACGTAATTGATTTTTTCTTCATATATAACATAATATTAATATTTAGTGGAGATTTAATTAGCAATTATTTTCAATTTTTATGCCAAGTTAATTAAGGAGCAGCATGGAGTGGGACGTTGAAAAGGAAGCACTCAATTCCCCCTCCCTGACCTTTCCATGGGTCTTGAACAGTAAGAAGAATTAGCATATATAAAAGGCAAGACAGCCTACAGATATCAAAGCTGCTCATAGCTCTGGTCAAGCCGTTTATCTTATGCCGGCCGATCTTCCTGCTAGCAAAAATCATACTTGAGTTCTATGGGTGCATTTTAATTTTTTTCTTTCGACACCCTTTGAGCCCCAAAAGTAACTTATAAAAAGTATCACAGGTTTCTTTTCACCTAAAATCTAGTTTAAAAAGTAATTTTTTCATTAACGCATATACAAATTATCAATCATAAGAAGAATTGGCGTGTGACTAACTCAATACCATCTAGCTCTCTGACGACACAAGGTTTATTGTGTGTTCTATCGCTCACGACCTCAAAGCTAACGTCATCGGCGTGGCGCGAATGCAGATAAAACGCTCAGGAAAAACACAGACGTCCACCTTGTACATGTTTATGAAGTGAAAGGAAAATTATGACCAGGAAATGGGGAGAGAAAAGGACAAGACACACAAATGTTGATGAAGACAGGAATTTCTTAATCCCGTTTATTTGGGGGATCCCATGGCCATAAGGTATCAGCCTTTCGTCCCACCCAAAGTACTACAGTCCTATAGATTTCTTGTACTGACCACGGAGAGTAATTTGTCCATATCTGCTTGTGGCTGACAATGCGACTTGATTTGATCTCCTAGTCGATTGTGTACCTTTTTCTAACCTTTGTATTGTGTAGCTTGATTTACATTCTCCCACTTCAACAATATTAGTCCGAGGTACATCATCTATTTTCAAAGAAAACGGCGAATAGATCACTGTTTCTGGTCCCTATCATCTATATGTACATCAGTAAAAGAATCAAAAGTATTTGGATAGTATATATGTAGATGAATTAAGTATATTAAGAGTTCCATACGTAATTTAAAAGCACATCGAAGGCTAACTGACCATTATATAAAGAACACATATAAAAGAACGTTTTCATGTTTAATTTTAATTTTGTGTGTGTGTATATATATATATATATATATATATATATATATATATAAAATATAAAGTGTTTGTTAGCAAGGGGTAAAATTTTTTCTCCCTACGCTGATGTGGGTCATCTGATTATAAAGACAGCTTAGATTTATTTTTAAAAAAAAACTCCCCCACGACTCCTGTGACTGCCGCGCCATTGTGTCAGTTACATCTGGCCGTGGGCAACCTTGTCTAGCCACCCACCGACCAAATCTGACTGCGGGGCGGCCAGACATGGCCGACAAGGTAGTGTGGTGGCCAAAAATTTTGTTTTCTTTTTTTCCGGCGGGGCGGGATTTGACCGTTGCCGGCCAGGTCTGGCCACTGCAGGTTGGATCTGGCCTTCCCCCGAGCAAATCTAGTTTGGAGATGGCCAGGTCCAACCTACGGCAACCAGATCCGACTGCACAACAAAAAGAAAAAAGTTCGAGGTGTTTCACGGCGAGCGTGGGGAGAACAAGAGCTTCATCGTTGGGCTACTTGGCGACGCCGACAAGATCTGGTGGTTGCAAGACTCCAACTTTTTGATGGCGGTGAGCCTGTTTGGATCCGTTGCCATGGAGCCGAGCGTGTCAATGTGCGTGGCCCTCCTCGATGGCGGCCGCAACGCAGCTGTGCTGGCCGCATTCAGCTGCGCGCAGCCAAACCTGTGGCCGCACAGCCTGATCTGGGCTCCCCTGCGGTTGGATTTGGCCGGTGAAGGCCAGAGAAGGCTGTCTGCAGTCGGATGTTGTCGGCGACTAACATGGCTACTCGGCAACGGGTTTTTTTTTAAACAATAGATTTGGGTCATCTTCATAATCGGATAGCTAAATCAAAATCTAGGGCAGAAAAAAAATTTTCCCTGGGCATACCTCAGCGGGTCTCATATGTATATATACTTGCAATTAGATTGAGTGTATATATTACAACATTAAAAATGCTGTATGGAGGAAAGGAAAAGATTTAAAATTTTTAATTTAAATAATTGTAAAGGAGGAGTGCTTATAGTCCAGATTTTGTACATGTTGATAATTAATATAGCCCGGGATCTTTTTTATTCTTCTTGTCTTCATGTTTTTTCTTCATCTCGGGAAACATTAACCCAATGTTTACAAGTTTCTAAAATTATTTATTACATAGAAAATGGTGAAAGATAATTTGTTTATATATTTAGTCCTCGCATTTGAACAAGATATATACATCATCGTGTGAATCCGTTGTAGAAGTAGCATCTTCCAACGTAAATTAGGACTGCTGTTTCTTTTCCAACATGCAAAGGGAAGAAGTTGATGGGTATATAATTCATTGTTGCATGAATCGGCCGATTTTGAGTGGAATCGGCCGATTTAAATCGGATCATCACATTGTCAATCCGATTTTGGGGCTGAATCGGTTAGCCCCAAATCGGGCTCGGAATCGGATGGTTTACCCCGATTCCGACCGATTTAAATCGGAATCGGAATCGGAATCGGGGTAAATCGGGAAAAATCAGTTTTTTTGAAAAATAACTAAAATACCCTAGGTATGATATTAATTAAATTATTTAAGCATGGGTAAAATTGGAATTTACCCGAATGGTGACGGTAGTGACGGCGGCGATAGCGAGCGACAGCGGCAGCGGCGGTGACAGGGGCGACAGCGAGAGGCGGCGGCAGCGACGGAGGCGACGGCGAGGCTGGGTTGGGGGTAGGGGAGGATCTGGAGTGGCAGGACTGAGGGTGCAGGGGACGGGGCGCGGCCGGCAGGGAGGCTAGGTGGGGCGGCGGTGGCAGGGAGGCACAGGGCGGGCTGGCGGGGGGAGGCGGGGGTGGGGCGAAGGGCTAGCGGCGTGGAGGGACGGGGCCGGGGGCGGGGCAAGGCTGGCGAGGAGGGGGGCGGGGCGGGGTGGGCTGGGTCTGGGGAGAAGAGGGGCGTGGCAGCAGCGGCGGCGGTGGCTGTGGAGAGAAGAGGCGGAGATGGAGAGAAGAGGCGAAGAGAAAGAAATAAGGAGTGGCATTCTCGTAATTAAAACTTGACTCGTGCCGACTCGAGTTAAAAATAATAACTAACTCTAAATAATTAAAAAAAATTTAAAAATATGAAAAAATATCATAAAATATAATACATACAATAATATCAAAATTCCATCAATATCTAATTTTATATATTTATGTTATGAGTTGTCAAATTATTATATATGACTGATTTAGACCGATTCAACTGAACCGATTCCTGTCTGATTCAGACCGATTCCGATTCCGATTCCAACTCCTTCGAAAACCGATTCCGATTCTGATTCATACAACCATGGTATATATGTGTGCATTTATTTTTCTTTATAAATTATAATCCCATGTATTGTCTGAGAATTACGTACTCGATCGGAATATTTGTGTTTCTCCCTAAGTTATATATTGACCATTTTTTATATCCAATCTATTCGCTACACAAGTTCATTGATACCATCAATTAATTAATTATGTGATGACTTTAGAGTTTGTGATCGGTCTTATTTTTTTATATATCCAGCTAGCTCTAGGTCTACGTCTTGGAGGATTCTATCCTTATGTATGAATTATGCAAGCAATAATTGCTGCTCCATACAAGGCAATATTTTTGTTATTGTTTTTGTAATTTTTGTTTTTTTCCACTCCACGTAGTGCATATATCCAATGTTGTGCATATGTCCAATCTCATAAGTATAGGTAGGGTTGTTCATCGGGTGAATTGAGTCGAGTTTTACTTAGTTCAAACTCTGCTTCGGCTTATTTAACTTCAAGTTTGAATTGAACTAATGTAATAAGTACTCTAGTTGGTTGGTTCGAGTTCAAACTTGCTTGAATCATATTTACTAATATCCTTATTTTATATAATTCATATTAGAATTTAATTCATAATTAAAATATCTCAATTTTAATATAATTATACATAAAATATAATTTAATCATGCATTTTTTATTTAAAATTATTACCATATAATAATATTTTATAATTTAATTAAATTTATATAAAGAAATTTAAAATAAATATAATAAAAAATTATTCCTTATATAAAATATAAAGTTCGAGTCTAGCCGAATTAAGTAGGAGGAGGCCTAGGCCCGACTCATTTAATGTCGAGTCAAGCTTTAAATCTAGTTTTTCAAGTCGAATAACAAGATAAATCGAATTTGATTGAGCTTTGAACATTCTAAAGTAAATGACATATAAATAAGATGCAAAGAGTAAATTAGGAGTTTGGGGGAATTAGGAAGGCTTGGAGAGGAAATGGGCTAGTTAGCCGTTAATAATGTGAAATTAATCAGCTTGTAGATTGAATGAAAAATTCAACTCATCTTTTCTTCTTCTCTCTTAACAAGTTCTAGCCAGGGTCTGAAGGAAGATTTCCAAGCTGGTCATGGCTAAGAACTAAAAAATAGACTTTTATCTAAGCTATTCTCTATGTCTTCGCCATGATAACTTTTAATCACGGATAAAAACTCTAGATTTTTTTGAGGATATTTGAAGGCGCGCGTATGTTAATTTTCTTTTTTTACACTAAACAAGTTCTCAAATCTTAAAATATAGAGAAAGGTGGAGAGGAGAAAAGTTTGGTGAAGGAAAATATCTCCACGCTTCTTGGTATAAAGAAAAATTAAAAATTTTACACATCCATATTAAAAATGTTCTAATTATAGAAAAAAATTGTAAATGTTTTCCACTGCAATAATTGCCGTGGTGAAAACCTGAAAAATTGATACTTTTTTCCGCTCTATTTTTTTAAAGTACCGAGAAAAACTTTTTTTACAGTGAAGGACAAGGGATCTTCTGGAACAACTGGGTGGAATGTGGATACCTTCAATTCGCGGGGACAGTATAAGGAAAAAAATGATAAGAAATTATTAAAAATACATTTGAGAGATATACAATGAATATTCTTCGACAACAGAAAGGGGACGGATCGTTGGTGAACCACATAAATTAAAATATGAACTTAAAAAAACCGCTTGGCTATCAGTGGTCTGAGTTTAGACTTGGAGGGCAGGGGTGTCAACGACACGTCCATTCATGTACGTATGCCTAAACAAAGGACAATATCCAACAAACAAAAACTAGGGTTTAAATGCTGATCCCCAGTAACTATATGGAATCAAAGCATGTAAGGCCCAGCGATTAACGTTATGCGTACTATATTCGGCTCCTCTGGCGAAGAACTAACTCTTTGACATCCACAAGAGTTGTCCCGTGTCAGTGTCTGATATGGTCCTCTTAACACATGAATGCTTCTTGTTGACTACTTTCTACTTGTTTAATACATTTTACAGCCCGTCCATCTTTTGCTTATAATTATAGACTGCAATCTACATATAACATTTTACCAAAACAAGACAGTTATCCACATTTGTTCGTTTAGTGCTTGTTTATAGAACTGGGCGGCCGTAACCATTACCCTATATATTTGAGAATTATTACTTATTAGAATTCGGTGCATCTGAATATGAATGCCATTTTCTGATCTTCTCTCACGCTTTTTATGCTCTACTAATTTAAAGGTCAGGCTCAAGCGCTCCGGTCAGTATTTGAATACCTCAAAGTTTGTACCAATATTAAATGCCTTTGGACCATCTTTGACAAAGCATTAACACCTCAGCCTGGCGAGCACGCAAAGTAGAAAGATATTAAGATCAAAGAAGGCAGCGACTTGACGGCTAACGAGTGGTGTTATACAGCTTTCCAAAAAGCCAATATTTTTCCAAAAACTGGTGTTATACGGCCAAGGGCGACGCCGATGGAGACCCGGGAGGAGCAAAACTGGTTCAACATTTTTTACCATGGTGGTGGCCTTTTAAAGCCTCGGAATTTGTGCTATTTAATGCTCAGGCAGAAATTGTAGAGTTTTTCACGTTATTATATTTTGAAAAAAGATAGGAGGAATATTTTTCGCGGCCAGGCCAGCTAATTTTATTTTCTTAGGCCTGGAGTGTTTGGACAATTTTTTACTGGATGCATGAATTCACCAATTAGGAGACAGAAAGTTCAGAAAGCGTGTTTTAATTTGTCAGCGACGTTGCCCATAATTTGCAGTATTTCTACGTGCATGTTACATGTCCATGCGGATATCGCATTCATCATCATTAATCAGTGATCTTTTGCCATTTTATAAAGCTGATTATGACGTTCTGATCCTTTGTTATATTTTTCTTTTCTTCAACATTGGTGGTCTTTTTTCTTATATTGCATCAAC
The DNA here is from genome assembly GCA_033002965.1 of Piper betle. Taxonomy (NCBI): domain Eukaryota; kingdom Viridiplantae; phylum Streptophyta; class Magnoliopsida; order Piperales; family Piperaceae; genus Piper; species Piper betle. The sequence goes on from JAURVB010007432.1 coordinate 33,599, forward strand.
TAAACCAGCCAGTTTTAAATTCTAATTTTCAATAGACAAATCGCATGCCCTATGCAGCTTATAATAAATCCATTGTTTAAGGAATTGGTTAATTAGTTGACGTAGATAACTAGCTACGAATATGATTAATAGATAGAAGCGGGGGTATGGGATGGTGTGTAGTGCACGTCGGGTGGAATGGAACAGATGATGCTTCACTGCAAGTCACAGCAGCACCTAAAATTTGGATGGACGAGCCATCGCTATCACTGATATTGTCTACCACGATTGAGAGTCACACAACTATATATAGCTCGCCACCTCTTTATATCTACTCGTACACCACATTACTCTCCCATTAAAACGTGTCTCAGGGATTTATCATTGATATTATATGTATATGACCATTAAGTAAATTATTATTAGTACTGTTGATCAGGAATAAGAGTACGCCTTCAGAATTAATAATTCTCGCCCTATCATTTCATAAAAGAGTATCTTGCTATCCAAATATTTGAAATTTAAATCAAATTTTTATGTTATTTTATTTCATTGCATTTTTATTTTACTATTTCATGGCCAGAAAAGAATATAGGATGGTTTCAAAAGCATTGGCACTTAAAAAAAAGTTTTCACTCTTTTCCCCATGTCTTCTCTGTACCAATTTTGCCAGAAAAAAATCAAGATTTTCTTTCATATTTAGAGTTAAACATATATTCAACTTTCTCTCCTTAATATCATGTGCAGAGAAAAGTATAAAGGAGAAAAAACATTCTCCACATTCTTTTATGTGTGGAAAAAAGCGAGAAATTACTACATAATTACCTCTAAAATATAAAAAAGTTAAATTCTTTTTCCTATCAAAACTGGCATAGAGAAGATTTAAGGTACTTTAGGGATGGCTGCAAGCAATGCACTTAATGTATGGTCAAAGACATTTACCGTCATTATTTACCACTTTCCTGGTCATTAATTGTTGTTGTAGTGTTTTTTGCTTTCCTAGCTGTTTGTCGTTGTCGATTCTTGACTATTTTAACTAAAATAAACAATTAATAATTGATAAATTTTGATTTAAACCATATAATTCTTTGGCAATCCTATCTGATATCATAACTCTGGTGCTAATTGTATCATAAATTTATGTTAAACTAATCTTTAAAAAGATATAATGATATAAAATTTTAATTTAACATATTATAATACTACATATTTATATAGATCAATATAACCATATTTTTACTTCTAAAAAAATAACTATTTTTCATAAAATGGTAAATAGGTAAAATGGTAGCGGTAAAAGCTTTTGCCACTTCTATTTTAGATTGAAAAATGTGCGATGAATTTTACTATTTTTTTAAGTGGTAAAAATAATACGTAACCATTTTATTTTAATTGAAGTCAAAACGGCCGGTAAAACGATAAACCATCATACCACTTCACTAACAAAAAAAATCATTTTATCCCACAATATAAAAACTGTGGAGAAAAGGGTTAAAAATGTGGACAAAGCTTTTGTCCACATTTAAAATGTTGAGAACATAATTTGGATTTTTGTGATGTAGGAAAAAGTATAAATTCAAGGTTAATTCTGTCAATGTTCCCATAGGAGTCAACAAAATCCCGCATTAATCTTTCAACGAGGAGAAAAAATATCTATCTCCACGTTATCATATATCTGTCTCCACATTTTAATATCGCGGGCTTCTCATGCTTCAAGTTTCACTGTTTTACTTGGTTTCCCTACCCACTTAGTCATGCATGTTATTATTTTGCAGGCTAAGTTGTCCAGGTGAGGTCTCACCAACTCTTGGATGCCGTGTTGGTAAGCACTTGTGCAGTAATAAAAAGAGCTGGCTAGTTGGGAAGTGTATGTTATACATTTTAAAATTAAACATATTTTATATGCTAGGTACATTAAACAATATTATCAGATGATGTTTTTTATGCATCAAGTTGATGATCTGAGACATCATCCCTTCGTCCTGATTACCGTGCCTATCCAATATTCCACCAAATTGTCTAAATAACTTCTTTTATTCTCCTAATCATAATTAATTAAACAACCAGATTGTTCAGTGACAATATCATGTGCTTGATTATGTCCTTAATTTTTCATTTTAATAGACTGCAAATCAGGAAGAATGTGAAGCCGTTTGGAAAGAAGGATTAGAAAAGTGTATGGCCATCTTCATTAATTAAATTGTATGAAGCTCTAAACAATACTCTTCATTAATAAACAAAACAAAAGAATAATGTGGCCTTCATTAATATTCCACCAATTAATTCGAGCTTAGTTATTAAACGCGATCATGTGAGCCCCAGCTTTCTTAATTATTAGCTATGGAGGATCATATATGCATGACTAAAGCCGTCATTCTAATGGAGTAGGTATGATCAACGTGATAGAAACAAAAGACCAGCGGCGATTTTGAATATTGGTTAGTTTTAATTAAATGTGCTTAGCTAGTGCATGCAAGTGATCAGCTTCCTATGAATTAAACAAGCAACAAAACTTAATTTAGGGCATGTCCACATTTATAAACCATCAACAAAATGTAATTACCAACCATTATGTTATCTTGAAACATTCTATCAACAAGTCATTATATATTCATCCACATTTGAATATTGTGATTAAGGTTAACCTTTCTTGCAAATTGATTAGCCTAATTTTGCGCCTGCTAATGACAACATTTACACCAGCACTGTGTATCATATACTCATGATATACGTGTATATGAAAATATCTACCAAACACAATAATGCGGTAGATGAAGAGGCATTAAATAATGGGCCTACAGTTCGTCGTAGATTACGTGTCCATCGGTTAATGGTAAAGCTGCCATAAGGACTTAGAAGTTTAGACACACGTCGACCATATGTGATTGGGGAACTGACCATAGTAATTAAAATATACTTTTATATATATATATATATATATAAAACTTTGAAGGGAGAAATGATAGAAACAAAGCAAAACAAAAAGAGGAGATTGAAGACGGGTCCAAAGGTATGATTTTGCTTTGGCTCTAGTCGGAGGGACAAAGTTGAATGATGAAGCGGTGGTCGTCGCTTGCCCAAACAACTCCTAGTAGGTGCCGATTAATGCATGGCAAGGAAGCACATTGACTCTTGTGGTTCAAATTCCCAGGTGCTAGAATAGGCAAATTGTGAGATTAATTACAAATAGTCTTCACAAATTAACCCCAAAAAATAAAAAATATATTTACTTCAATCTTAATCAAGAACTTCATTTTTTCTATGTAAATTCAAAGGATATTAGAAGCCAATGTGGAAATCTAACTAGCTATTATATTTACCTGGTTTCCTCATTTCTGCATTAGCCAGCTATCAAAAGCAAAATGAGATTCCAAAAGAATTTCCATTGGCATCTGGAATATTTATGCCATGATTAGCCTATAATGGAGGCTCAATTTGTCTATTCGGCTACCTTCCCTGACCCTTTGATAAATTTTATGTTGGAAACAATAATTTCCGAGTGATTCGCCTTTCTCTTATGGAGGAAAACTTAAATTAATTTTGAAACTGTAAAATGTGATTTTATATTTGAAAAATGGGGATATCATAATACAAGAAAGTGGAAGGGAGAATTTTTGGAAATGTGCTTTGCATTGTGTATGGTGCTGTAAATACGAAAACGGTTTAGTATTAATATTTCAGACTAGTTGAAAACAAATGATCGTTACCCAACACTTGAAAATTGAATGGTGATCTGCCGTCAAATCGAGAGAGGAAAGGGAGGAGGAAGGAACGAAGTTTAAAAAAAAGCTTGGAAGATGAGGTAACCATTGATAGGGAATTGAGAGCCATCTCTTGTTTCTCATATAACAGCCATTTTTTCTTTTTCTTCTTCATGCAACAGCCAAAGAAAAACAGACGCATCTTTTACAAGGAAAAGCAATATGTACTGTTTACCAAAAGGGGCAACGAACATCAGTGGACTAGTAGTACACCTACTTTCGCCGTCTTCCTAAAGTTGTTTTTCCCGACCCTTCAAATGATGCCACAGACGCGATTGGTGCGTTGAGATACTATAGATGCTATGTTATGATCATGCTCTCACAACGTTTATAAAGTGATTGCCAAAGTCCCACTCAATTAGTGGCAGCTTTCTCTGCATTCTGTTTTCTGATGAGCACTTAAAAAAGTGGATTTAAGATCTATCATAGTGGCCAATTAGACGTTGGTGATTAATGAATATAAATAAAATTTCGCTGTCGAAGAGCAAAAAACTGGCAAATTAGCATGATAAATCAATAAGATGAATTGACTGGGTAAGTTTTTGGCTTAAGTGAGCTGGCACAATATCAGTTGCCATTATCCATACTTAAGGAACCCAAATTACAACTACAGTTTACCATGTAAATGTGATAACACACACCAAAGATGCATTTTTCCTCTGTTTTCAACGCTCACACAGGGTGTCAGTGAGGACTGGGAATGGGATGAGCAGGTACCAAACCCGACTTAAGCACAACCAAAAAAGAAAGAAATGGACATTGCTCTGATCGGAAATTGTATTCATCCCATCAATTTATTACAATCTTGCAAGCCCGGGGAAGTTGACAAAAGAGCCCCCCTAGAAAAAAGAAAGAAGAGAGAGAAGATAAGGGTGGCGCAGGGCATTAACAGCAAGGAAAATGATCTATTTCTTGCAGCTCTGCACCAACTCCCCCATAGGAAGTTATTTTTACATTTCGATCTTCTCCATTCTTTCCATTTCCGTGGTCTATACATACATGGCGATTTTTTTCCTTTCTTCAAGCAAACTCAAAAGACCAAAAAATAAAAACAGAGTGAGAGAGAGATTGAAGACAAACAGGAAAGATAGATGGGGAAGAAAGTAATGCAAAACACAAAGAAAAGCAAAAACAAAAACAAAAAGCTGTTCAGAAACCATGCATCACAAACCAATATTGATGATGTAGCCCTGGGATTAAAATAACAAGGCCAACACAACAAAGAGGAGCCACAACCGGCCTTCAATAATGCCACAAGAAAGACTCAAGGTTTGCCGTCAAGTGCTCCGACAGGATGCCACAGTCGTTCATGCTGGCCAGCCACGCCGGCGGCTGCTCCAACCAATCCTCCCCCGCATCCATGAACACAAAGTCTCTGGGCGAATGCGCCGACTCGAAGCTCCCGCTCAATCTGGGCAGCTCCACAATCTCGCTCAGCTCATCCGGCAGCTGCACCTCCCCCGAGACCCGGTCCATGGCGGCGGCCTTGGCGGCTGCGGCCTGGACGTCGCGGGGGAGAGGGTGGCGGGGCGGGGAGGGAGTCGACCAGCTCCGGGAAGTTGAGTATGGCGGAGCTGCCCTTGATGCTGAGCGCCGCCACGTCGTGGGCTCGGGCGGCCATCTCCGGGGTGGAGAAGGTGCCCAGCCAGATCCTGCTCTTCTTCCTCGGCTCTCTTATCTCCGACACCCACTTGCCCCAGTTGCGCATGCGCACCCCGTGGTACACCGGGTGCTTGCTGTTGTGATCCCTGCTCCTCTTGCTGCCCTTCCCCTTGCTCTTCGACTGCGCAATGCTGTCCCCCACCTTCCCTGCTCCTTCTTCAACTCATGATGGGCATTGCCGCTCATTTGGGAGGTCGATGCTTGGGACGTCAAGGAAGACGATGATGTTGAAGATGGGGACGGCGGAGATTGACGATGATCATGAGTTACACCACCACCACCTTCTAAATTGCTCTTCTGATCAGCTGCCATATTTGATACACCAACTTATACTCCACTGCTCCACACCAATTATATATATATTTGTATATGTATGTATATAAAATCAAAGCCCGCACATTGATAATACTACCACTTCATTCAGCGTCCGGGAGCTCAAACTGTACCATGCATAGCTCATCAATGCCTGACTACTGCAACCGAATTTCTCCGATAGTCTGAGATTTCTGATGCTAGTAACTGTTCTGATCAAATTCAGCTCATGAATGTCACATTGGCACACGCAAGAATATGGCAACATCAAAATGTACAATTACAAGGCAAGGGAGGAGAGAGTTGGAATGGTAATTAGGACGTTAATGGCCGGGAGAGAGGTTCAGAAAACGAAACGGTAATGGTTCAACGAAGGAGAGGAGGGGGAGGATAAGAGAGTTTATATCATGGGGGAGAAGAAGGTAGACGAAGCCATTGTCTCTAGAGTAAACGACTCCGGGGGGCTCATTTTCTATTAAATTGACACATAGTTGCGCGGCCCATGGTGAGCTTGGCGTCTACCAAGTGCGGGCCCCAGCTCTGAGGTAGGGGAAGACATCATATCACAATACAACATACATTTTTTGACCAGCTTTGTTGCAGGTTTCACTTTCACCCGTTCTCAGCTTTTCTTTGTACGTTTCTCCTCTTTGCTTACCTTTCATGGCAGCGAATGAGACGGCGGTTGGATTGACAGCCCACCCATACCAATCAAAAAATCAGACCCCCTTATTTTATTACATTGCAGACGTCTCAAGGCTGCCTTAGATTACATTGCTTTTATTTTTGCTTCTAATATCTTCCATTCCTTTGTTGCCTGTATAGCTTCCCATACATCTTTCCATATAGAAAAGTGTTACTACGTTTGTTCATAATTGCCATCGACGACGGCGATGGGGCGTTCGCTGTGCTAATCAATGGGTGGGAGTGACGGGTCTTCGGCTGCTGTATTATTAATATTCGCATGCACTGAGCTTGTGAACTCCAATGGTGAATGAACGGACTCTTTCCTAAGGAGAAAGAAAGATTTGGTCATGACCCACTAAACCAATTTTAGCGGAAATTGTTTATCTCTAATCATGGAGGTCGTAATGATTTGGGAGGGGAGATTCCTATTCGTATTCCTATTAAAAAAACTCTGACGACATAAGGTTTGACAACATAAAGATCGGCCATAATAAGTTTTAACGACGATTGACGCCCCTGCCTTGCCTTTTGTGGAATTGGAGTTTAAACTATTGAAGCCTGTTCCAGGGTCCATTGCTGCAGGAGGATTTGCTACATCAGTTTTAAGTTGATCCTGAGATAGCACTATTGTCCTGAGCGGAAAAATTATTCATATGTGTGTTATCACCGATGTTTGTAATCCGGATCACTTTTTATTTAATCTTCCAAGTGGTAGCCAACAAGTGACCAAAAAGTCTTGCCATGGCAGTCTAATCACTAATCACCCACCAAGCAGCTATTGGCCCTCACCGGCCTTACATTCCATATACAAGGGAAGGATATGTGTGGTTGACAAATGTGAAGGCACACCTATAGATTGGGCCCTTGAAGCTGCTTGAAGTGACTGCCCAAGCTCTTCCAATTTATTTATGTTTCACCTGGCAGATTAAACCATAACTCATTCTTGGACAGTGAAAGGTAGAGAAATATTGCAGTTTGTTGGAGAGTTTATTAACGTGAGAAAACCTAACGGCCTCATTTCATCTGGGCGTTGGATTGCTTGGTCGGACTAGACAAGTAATTTATTTGGTCATATATCAGCCTCGCATTATTCTAGCTTGCTCGCTATCAATCTTAATCCGATATTGTCTAGGCAATGAAAACCTTACCTAACATAAATATATACATATTGGTCATGTTTTGATAAATTATTGCTCTATGATTGATGCATTTTATGTCACCCAGCGAGTTTTAACGTCTATCGTTGCTGAGTATAACGAAATGAAGTACTCGTACACATGCCTGGCTTTTGTTCGTATAATAATCGTCTGAAAAAAATAATATATATGCCGGTGCAGAAGCATGGTCATATCAGAGCGGATCGCTCCATTGATTGGAAATTAATAAGCTCGAGCCAGGTCGCACAAAGAATGCTAACCCCTGTTCATTTCGCCCAATATTTACCCATTAATTACTTGATCACTTGTCAGTCATTGACTTAAAAGAAGGCTGGCATAATAATATTACAACATTTTCGCCATGTGATTAATGAAAAAATGCGAGCCCAGAAAGCATCGATCTCAACGTAAAATTGACGAGTGATGGACAAGTTGTGATATTGGGAGTAACAATTCAAGCAAAATTGGCCGTGACTAAGAACAACCCATTTAATCAAAACTGGGGCAGCTCAACCGTCGCTTTGATGAGTACATAGGCCGGCCACTCGTTGGTTCACTGTATGGGGACACATATATATATTAGAGTATTAATTAATGAACTTCTTCTCTCTTGGGTTTTGACAGGTGGTATTGTGGTTATTAGTACTTTTTTATAAATAATAATTCTGCGGTGGAACAGCAAAAATTAAACTCTGGCCTGGGTTTACAAAGAAAAAGTAAAAGAAGTTGAAATCTCTTAGTTGAGCTTGCCTGGGACCAGAAGGCTCTCAAGTTTGATTTCTGGGTGTAATAGCTCTCATCAATAGTTGTGGGCTGCCAGGACCATCTTCTGTCTTTTTACATTAAAGGGGAGTGTGTGTGGTTTGTAATCTTCAACTTGGCATTCTTGGGTTAGGGTCGCTTCTAATCCGACGGTATATTTACAATTCTACACGTACTTACTTACTTGACCTGTGAAGTAATTTGCCTATTTTTAATCATTATTTGACCGGTTTTGAATGTTAATTCTACCCGATTAAAAATAGCCAGTGTGGCAAGGTCAATCAATTTTTTAGTTTTATTAACATAGACACTTTAGTTTTTTGGTTCTTTATTTCTAATAAAATAAAAAATAATTTTTTTAGATTTTATTAATCTTTACTTAACTTAAATTTTTTATTTGCAAATTCTTCGATGGCTTAGCTAGGTATAATTAGAATTTTTATTTGAAAATTGTTAAATTCAATCTGAATAGGTAGATCTTCCTTGAAATAAATTTTTATATTTTATATTAATACCCACTTGAGTTTTAGGTTTCTACTTATTTTTAATATAAATTCAAGATCATGCACATTTTATCATTTAAAAATAATTTATAAAGGCCTAGAATTGAAAGTTTTTGTTAAATTAATTGAAGAAAATGAGGAAGAATCAATATTTTATATCAAAATTATAAAACATATTTTGATGAGAACTGCTAAAATGGCAACCAAGCAAACTTTTACTTATTATTTCATGTATTTTTAGTATTTTAATGTCAATTCCAGCGTTATAAACAGTTTTATTTACAGCCCTGCTCTTTTTTCTTCTTCTTCTTTTTTCTTCTCTCTAAAAGAAAAAAAAATCTAATTGCAGCCGTACTAGGGTTTTAGGAACTCGACCCTAATGGCCTAAACCCTTGCCGGCTTGGGAGAAAGCCATTAATGGAGGTGGAGGTGGTGGCGGAGGTGGAGAGGGCGGATGGTCGGTCTCCCAACCAGCTTCGTCCCCTCGCCTGCACCCGCGCTCTCCTCCACCGCGCTCATGGCTCAGCCCGCTGGTCCCAAGGTGTGTACGAAACCATTTATTAAAAAAAATAAAAAAATCTCATCTGCTCTCTCTGCCGTCCTTTCTTCCCATTTGATTTCCACGCTCGTATATGTATATATTTTTCGACAATTTCTGGCGATGCAGGTGACACTACCGTGCTGGCTGCGGTGTACGGCCCGAAAGCAGGGGTGAAGAAGAATGACAGCCCCGAAAGAGCTTGTATTGAAGTTGTTTGGAAGCCTAAAACAGGGCAGATGGGTGAGTTGCTGCTCTGCCAATCTTGTTCTTGTTTATTTGCATGTTTTTTGATCAATTGTTTTCATGATTTGTAAATTGGAGAAAAAAAACACTAGTTTGTGTTTCTTCTCCTGTTGTTGTAGGTAAATTAGAGAAGTATGAAATGGTGCTGAAGAAGACCTTGCAGAGTGTCTGCATTTTGACTGTAAATCCCAATACAACCACGTCCGTGATTGTTCAAGTAAATTTGTTTGCGCTCTCTTGCTGTCCATGTGGTGCTAGCTCTTCATTGAAGAAATTTTATTGTTTATGTCTTACAACAATTAATTATAGGCGATGTTTTTAGTCTTTCAAGCTTCTTAATTCTAGCTCGTATCTAATTTGAATTTCAACATAAGTCGTTTAATATTGTCAACTAGAGTAGTTAACAATGTCTGAATGGTTTCTCATCAATTTCCAACCCCCCAGATTTATAAGTATCTCTCAATAAGCGGGAAAGCCAGTAGTTGTGATGTATGTCTGTGATGCTATTCACATGGATACTTGGAGGAAAATATTAGCTCGCAACATAGTAGGTGCTAAGTGTGACTTCCTCGGGAATATTTTTCGTGTTTAACTCTGTTACCCACCCAAACTATTACTAGCAAATTACAAAGAAAGCACCTTAAATAAACAAATAGCATAGAAACGGAAAAGACCTAATTATAGGTTCACTCTTCATCAGTGCCAAAATAGGCTGAATACAATGATAAAAAGATTCTGGTACGTGAGAAAATGTAAAACTCAGTTGCATATTCACTTTGCTGTAACAATTTTCCTTAAAATAAACAAAGTCGCTGTCATCATTATCTTATTATGGTATACCCTAGCTGATTTTGGTCAGCTGCAAGGATATTGTGTCATCAACTGATCATTTTTGCATTGAAATCAATCAACCAAAACCATGCAAAAGAAAAATGGCGAAGTTCTACACTGGAGGCCCTTTCCATCTTATCTTCATTCCTGTTGAAAGAGCGGTTAGTGCAATAAGATCTGAACCATTAGCTGATGTTCATAATATTGGCACCATGAGGTGATTGTTGATCAAGGGTTCCTTATAAAACTGAAAGTTGTATGAGAACTTCTAACACAAAAGGAATAAATTCTTCTACATTAGTAAATAGCTTGAAAAGGTGAAAACTCTACTTATATGTTTAAGTTCCTTGCGGTTTTGGTTGTTTTGCAACGTCTTGGCTGAAAGAACTACAACAGTTGTTTAGGCAGATAGGGTTGATGTAGATAGAGCGAGGCATGTACCTCTTTCTTTTTACTGTTTTTTGCAGTAGATTTATCTGCATATTCATCTGAATTTCAGTTGTGCTGTTTTCTGCAGGTTGTTAATGATGACGGTGCTGTATCTTTGATTTCCATGCTTATATTAAATTTCATTGTCTACAGTGGTTGATTCTGAACTTATAATGGAAATCCATTTTTGGGCAATAATTATCTTGTGAAAGTTGGTCTTCAATTTTGTTGCGTCATGTGCATGATGATCCTTGATGCTGTTTTCTAGCTTCTTGCATGTGCTATAAATGCAGCATCTGCTGCCCTTGTGGACGCAGGCATTCCTTTGAAGCATCTTGCTGGTGAGATAAATTTTATTATCATCAAAATGCTGTTGAGATGCCATTTTATTGATAATCATGTATCCCAAGTGCAGTTGCAGTTTGCTGCGGCCTCTCCAAAAGTGGGACTACTATTCTTGATCCCACCAGGACAGAAGAGGAGGTTGTTCTGCTTTTCCTGTATTTTTGCACATGTGCTTACTCACTTTATGTCCATCGTTTTTAATCCCCACAATATGCTAAATGAACAAATCGCAAATTAGCTTAAATTTTATCACAATAATACACCTCATTAATGATAGAATTTTGATTGGATGCTAGTCGCTTCCAACATTTGTCATAGTGATTTTATTTCTTCAAAAGAACATTTAACTGGTCTTAGCTTGGATAATGCTACAGGTCAGATTTTGTTTTTATATTGATATGACAGGAACTTTCAGCTTTGTCGTACATGGCATTCCCCAATGTACCTTTGTCTGTCCTTCCTGAAGAGTCATTACATGAAAATGAAACAATAGAGCATGGAATCATCTCTTCCATAACACAAGGTGTCATGCGAGGTAAGCATATGGATAAAAGTGCACTTCAGGACTGGACGTAGAATGTATGATCTTGAGCTATCATAGTTTTGCATACTCAAAACTTTAGGTCTAAAATTTCCAGAACTTTCGTGTTTGAAATAAAAAATAATGATAAAGAAAGTTGTAGCTTATGTCCATTTGATAGATATACCTGTTGAAATATGTGCTTTCAATTTTATTGTCGTATTTTAGATGTAGTATCGATGAATTAGTTGATTATTGAGGGAGTGCTACCCCTTTTTGGTTAATTAAGGTCCAAGAGTGGACGAGATACTTCATTAGATAAATACAAGTATTTTTTTAGCCCCACAAAACTCACTGAAAGGAGTTCATCTTGCTTCACATGTACATGTTCAAACCAGTAGCCAATTGTTGTTTGCATATATCTTTTGTCCTAATGTTTGTATGTTACTAATGAACAGTGGATGAATATTTTCACTGCATAGAGCGAGGTTGTTCTGCTAGTGCAAAGATATCTGAGATCTTTAGGAGAAGTTTGGAGCAGTAGATTTTTGTTAGTGATGACTCAATATCATCAGTAATGCAAATGCGAAATGTTCCCGTAGGTGTGTATGTTGGAGTGCAGTCTGCTGTTCAGCATGTGTCATTGATCATGCGCTGGTGTTTGATTTAATGTCTAGCTTGTGCTGTTGAGCATTTATCTGTAATACATTACTTTAGAATGAGTTGAGGTATGCCATGAGGATATCGTGTTACTTTAGAGGTTTGCATAACCCAGTCCTGCCTGTTTCCTTTTGAAATTTTTAGGGCTGCATGTTATTTTGTGGCCAAAAACATGCCGAGTTCTTTTGCAAGGTGCCGTGGGTGCACTGCTTACTGTTCGTTATGGCTTGGTACCAACTTTTGTAGGAAAATTGAATTGTTTCATCTTGATATACGATGGGGACAATTGATTGCAAGGAGTTGATATTAGTCCGGTTGAGGGTGCATCGCGAAACAACCATATTTTCTGGTTATCGTATATTTTGCTTTCTCTCCATTTCATTTCATGGTAATTGATCTTAAGGCTTTTGTTATCTCTTTACACTTTTTGGTGGACTCTCAAATTTGATGACGACTCGGTTTTTTCTCCGCTTTAAAATTGATAGCACCTGGAATCAACAATCAGCGGCAACGATAAAGTTAATTTAACTAGATAAGAATTACGAGATATAGCAGCTCTGTAGTAACAAAATCAAAGTACTATAATATATCATGCAGTTCAAGAACGTACAATTTTTTTAAAAAAATTGCTTTTAAATAGCATCAGTTGCCCCTTTGCGGCTCCCAAAAAAGAAAAATAGTAGGCATAACCACACCCCTTACACGCTCCCTGGGGCTGGGATTCACAATTGTATTCGCCATGTCGACCAGTTTATCTATTCCCCTGTTTTCCCAAGCCCGTTGGCATTCTACCGGAGGGCACAATGCTCTTCCAGAACCAATGACTCTCCCACAAGAAATGCATCTCCTCAATGGGCACTTGCTTCGTCTCCGGGAGAAGGAAGTAGATAAAGAGGGACATGATGATGATCAAGCACACGAACAGGAGGAAGATTCCGTATCGAAGATGACAGAGAGAGGCCAGGAAGCCTTGGGCAATAGCAGCGGTGAAGAACATGTTGACACAGACCACTACGCTTTGCCCAGCTGACCTTGTCTCCAAGGGGAAGATCTCACTGGGAACCAGCCATCCAAGAGGTCCCCATGACCACCCGTAGGCCGCAACGAAAAGGCATGTCATGATGACCAGCAAGATGCCATAGGACTTGGACAGTTTCGCGTCATGTTCAAACTTCACTGCTAGTACACTGGCTATAACTACCTGCAATTCAATACACAGTGAAAAACATGTCATATTTCAACACGTAATTGGTACTTGGTCTCCTTCAATTGTGTTATATACCAGTCGAAATAGAGATGATCTTGCAAAATCCAAATCCTAACTATTGCATTTTAATGTTACATTGTTGTCGATAGGACTAAGCCGGCCAAGCAGCAGCCGCCGATACGAAGTTTATCTTGTCGTAATGTCATGCTCATATCCGTATCCTAAAAATCCTACAAGAAGGTTTGGAAAACCTTCCACAAAGAGAGGATGCGTAAGTTTGTGATTTGGAAGGAAAGATGGGGCGGGGGTTATGAATTGAATGAATTCATGTATTCTAAGTTCACTGGATAAAGATCTAAGATCAGCTCAATTTCGATCCAAATCAGATCAGATTAATTAATTATTCTAATTCATACATCAAACTCTCTAAAAAATCAGATATGGACTTTTTATGAAATTGGACATCTACAAACTCCTTCCCAAACTACTAACCCTCCTACTAAAAGTTGAACTCTGTCTGTCTTATAAAACACACTTGTAACTTTTTTGATGGTCGTAAAAAGCTAACTTTGTGATCAATAATAATAATATTAAAGAAAAAGGCATCAAATTAGAAAGTGAATAGATAATAAGTGAGAGAGAGAGAAAGCACTTGCCATGGAGATGATCATCTGAACACCAGCTTCAAGGAACAGCTTCCTCCTCCCAACCTTGTCCACCAGCGCCATGGAGACGAAGGTGGCTAAGCACAGCGTCCCACTCGTGATGATCGACGAATACAAGGACGCACCAGACCCGAACCCCAAGCTCTGGAAGATCACCGGCGCATAGAACAGTATCGAGTTCATGCCGGACAGCTGCTGGAACGCCGGTATCCCCATCGCCCCGATCACCAGCTGCGGCCTGTTCTTCGGCATCAGCAGGTTCCGGAACGGGTGCTTCACCGCGTTCGCCGCCTCACTGGCCTCCACCAGGTCGGCGAACTCGGCGTCGACGTTCGGCGTCCCCTCACCTTTTGCAGCACTAGCTTGCCCTCCTCCAACTTCCCCTGCTCCACCAAGCTGTTGGGCGTCTCGGGGACGAAGAGCCCCCCGAAGAACATGAGGACGGCCGGCACGACGGCCAGGCCGAGAGAGAGCCTCCACCCCCACGGGTGGAGCTTCTCGGTGAAGTAGTTGATGATGTTGGCCACGAAGATGCCGAAGCAGGTGGTGAACTGGAACAGCTGGTTCACCGCTCCCCTGTACTTGGCCGGCGCCATCTCCGACAGGTAGAGCGGGACGGCCTGGTTGCCGAAGCCAATGCCGACGCCGAGGAGGAGGCGACCGATGATGAGCATGGCGACGTTGACGGCGGCGGCGTTGACTACGGCGCCAGCCCAGAAGCTCAGGGCTCCGGCGAGGATGCTGGCCCTCCTTCCCCTGGTCCTGGTCCAGTAGGAGGCGCCGAAGGTGGAGACGAGGGCGGCGAAGTAGAGCGAGGAGGTGAAGAGGGTGAGCAGCTGGCTGTCGTATTTGCAGTAGTCCGTTTCATTGAGGTGGATCTGCTTCCTCCGGTATATCTCCGGGAAGAATCTGATTAAGAAGTCATCCATGGAAGTCACCCCACCTGAGTGAGTTCCGATCTGCATCATCATTTTTGGATATTGTTTATTACTTACTATCAAAAAACACCATATCCTAAAAAACAATTGAATTTGAACAAGTTGCGTTGCATAGATAGATACATCTATGGATAGATAGATCGATCATTTCTTTTGGCATAGTCTTTAGTATATGTAGTTAATTACCAGAGACACCAAGATCGTAGCCGAAGAGGGAGCCGCCCATGGAGGCGACGATGCAAGAGATGATGAAGTAGGCAGTGACCCCGCCTTGGTAGAGATCTGCTCTCTTGCCGGACTCCCCAACAAAGCCGCCGCCGGCCATTGCTGCTTCTACTCGAACTCTCCTTCCCAACAAGCAAAAAGCAAGCGATGTTCAAGACTCTGATGAGAAGATTAAGGGATGTGATGAGAAGATCAAGTGGTCGTTATTAATGAGTGTAGGAAGGATTTTATAAGATTTTCGATCAGAATCTAGTGCCAGTCAACGCCATTGCATTTATATGTATATATATTTTATTATGTATCCTAAAGACTTCTTATCACTGCACTTGGAAAAACGTACTCAATAAAATCCATTATAAATAAACGAATGGACACTTCTGCTTATTACATATGGATGATTATCGAATATCCACTACTTACGAATTTATAATTATCGCATTTCTACAATATTTTTAAGTGTAGTTATATCCATGATCTAAATATACTGATTTCCTCCTGAGCACTGTTTAGCTCTATACGCATCGGCCTCTCGGGTAAGAGATGCGATTAACAGTATTTCAGTTTTTTGATTTTGTAAATATTCTTAAAGATATTTGATGGGTGTAGCTGATTGAGTGTATATATATAAAAGAATTATTAGTGGGAAAACTCTACTGTATAATAGCACTCTTCCTACGTATATCCTCCAATTTTTCAAGACAATTTCTAATTTAATACCCACACACTTACTCCCTTCACCTATCATACAAAAAAGAATATCAACCTAACACAATCACTCCCACGAAATATTGAAATATTGAAATATTGAAATATTGGAAACCCCACATCTTACCCGAAAAATTTTCCACGGCTCCCAACTAATATATGTGAAGCTTTTGATACGTGTATATGTTGCTTGGTTGGACAACGTTCATCCAAATAATTACATGGATATGCAATCCCAATTAGAGAGACATGAAAGACAGAAGAGGATAGGGACAAATTGATGGGGGTGGTTCCTCATATGACTTTTTTTTGTATTATTAGCTGTTTCTTCGCGACTTTTTGATGGCCTTTTCTTGGAAAAAAGGTGGCCCGCATCCCTTTAATATGCGCTCCATTTTGAGGTTGCTCGAGGGTTAGGGAATTAGTTATTAAGATTTTCTTGTTGCGAATGTGGGTTGTAAAATAGATTAGGGTGTTAGATTATTCTAGTTTGAATTGTGTTTTCTACCAAAATGTACTGGGAATGTAATTTATTTATGATCAATATAATAACCCATAAAATGCTTTTTGATCGCTGCATCCATTTACGTAAATATCAACCCAAGTCTTTGTCTTTCTCTTTCTCTCAAAAAAATGAAATATAAAAAAACTCGTGTCTTTACCGGCTACATAATTTATGCATTGAAGGTCATCCCTGTTTTTGTTTTTTAAAGAGAGTCTGCTTAAGCTGCACCGGCTAACTACCAATCGTAGATGTTAAATTACCGGTGTACTGTTGCGCTATGCCACAACAAGCCAGCTCCTTTAATCACAAAACATGTATGTACAATCAATAGGAAAACTTGGCATAACAAAATTCAATAAGAAAAGGAATGGTCGTATGGATACTTAGAAAAATGTGATGTTGAATAAATTTTCCCTTGTAGCCAACGTGGTTGGTCACTGCTTATCTTATTTTATGTTTGGGGACGACGCAAGAGCATGCATTAAGATAGAAGTCGTTTTCATCTCGAGGAAAAAAGAAACTAAACGCAAAGAAAAGGTATCATCAGATTCTAGGAACCAAGCAAGCCTGTTACTACAAATCGAGAAGGTAGCTATGAGATGGCAACGCGATGTGAAGTTTTAAATATCATATATGAACATCGATACCTTGACAAGTAAAATATGTAGAAGTCATCTTACTTACTCCCAAGAATTATTATGTAATAATCAAAGAACGCAAATCTGGAGTTAATGATCGCAGTTTTCATTGAATAATTTGTTTGGGTTACAACTAATCAAGATCAAATTATTCAGTTCAATGACCATATTACTGATCCAGTGTGCACACTTTTAAATCTCGTGGGGGAACATTCCTTTGGGACCTTGTTAATGCCATAGCTTCATGCAGAATCCGGTAGGAGCAGGCACAGGCCTTCTATTGCAAATGCCTTCAGAAAATGTATCCATCAGTTGTCCAGCCAAACTGGGAGGATCATCAATCAACGTCTCAACCAAAACATGCACAATCCTCCTTTCTTGCGCCGTTGCCCGAAGGCTAAACCACGTCAAAAACTTTTCTCTGAAACTCTTCTCTATGTGCCCTTCACACTCCAGCCACCGAACAGCCTTCACACAATACTCATAATCCATCTCAACATCTCCATCTCGAGCAGTATTATCCGGTTGGCACCTTACTGCAGTTCTCTTCTTTGAACAACTTCCAGCTTGTGGCTCCTTCTCAGTCTCCAAGGACCAGTTCTCTGTGACCCTCAATACATCCTTCCGCATTTCTTGCTTGCAGGGAGTTGATGGTAGGACTGCATCGGATTGGTTAGCTTGGACTGCTTCTCCTTCATTTCCATTGGATTCATTGTCAACACTAGTATCCTCTCGTGCAACAGATTCTGAAATGTTTTTGTTCTCTGGTCCTGGCACAACTAAGTCCTGGTTTTCTTCAATGGAATTGGTTGAGCCTCCTTGAGACTCTGTTTGTATTATCAAATATGAAGCTGAAATGGGACCGCTAGTCTTGTCTAAGGTATAAACAGAGCCACTGCCCACTGTCTCTAGATTGAAAGCTTCACGCACCTGGATTGAATGAGTCCTATTTTCATGGACATTAGGTGCCAATCCTCCATTGTGGGGTATTTCATGCGTGAATTCAGAACTTTGTGGTGAATTATTTGGCCACTGATCTCCAGCAGTTTTAGATTCATCCCCGTCTGAAGATGAATTTGACAGACTCTTTACATTGCAGTTCAAAGTAAAAAAATTCTCTTCACGCTTCCCCAATTCATAACCGTTGCTAGAAGACACAATTTTCAACATATAAGCAGTGCCTGGACTGAGGTCTGTTATTGAAAATTGATTATCAGATGCAGACAAAGTACAAGTTGGCTCTTCAGGATATTGATCTACTAAAACCTCTCGGTGCCAAAGTGTGAAACACACAGCCTTTTCCAATGAAGCAGCCCCAACAGACTTCAGCAATAGAGTAACAGATGTGGTAGATATATCAACAACAGTTACGCAGACAGGAGATTCTAGTGCTGTGCCTGCAAATTCAACAGACCAATAGGTATTTTATTCAAATGATATACTCAACCTCATCTTATTTGAATATAGTTTCGTTACATTCAGGTTTCCTTCGCATTGGTGAAACATGATTCACAGCTATCTAACACTTAAAAATACAAGAAAAAACACTTACCTAGGCAGAGATTAATTCTGTATACAACCTCCATTAGGTTAATGTCAAGTCAATAATGTGAACAAGGGAGTACAATCACAGATAGCTCACAAAAATTACGTAAACTTGAACCATCGGTACCACTCAAAACCTTTCTATTAAAATCGCTTCAAAATTCATTAAATGGGTGCACAAACACTAGTATATATTCAATTTTTCACATATTCACATCACCATGCCCAGACATAAAGATTCTTAGACCCATCTCCAGTGCACTTAGGAACAGGAAAATTACAAAGACTACTTGTACCAGCTAACATGCTACTACTTATACCAGCTAACATGCTACTTGTCTCCATTTATATCCATCAATTAGTACCTATATTTGCACAAAGTTCTGATTTCCCTCACACCCATGACCAGGCTATATAAAGTAAAAATTAAAGTGTGGAGATTACTAGAGGACCATTCCCTTTCCATTTGTGAATGTAGAAGTTTTTACATAAAGTGCTTGAACTAATTAAAGGTATATACAATCAATGTGCATAAAATCAGTCATTATATAGAACTGACGGATTCACCAGCCCAACAAAAGAAACGATGCGTACCATTGTGCTCAGTAGATGGCTGCGGTTGCAAGTAACTGGCCATCAAAGAATCTAGCGACTGGAGAGCAATAACGCATAATTTCTGGACCTCAGGCCCACAAGAGAGCCTGTTAACAATCCCTCGAGCCATTTCAGTAGGCAAGGTATCCAGAGCACCGACTTCCTTTTCTAACATTTTGGCGGCAACTTCCACAATCTCCTTTAGATGTATATATTTTTCAGTCTTATTGAGAAGCTTACAACTTAAAACGATGCGATAACAAAGTGAATCCAATCGTCTAGCTTCTTTTGCAATCACTAATTGTTTCCGGCAACACCTGCATCCAAAACAACAAGAGATACAATTTAGCATGCTAATGTCTTAATTAGAGATTAATTTTCATGTAGAAAAAAAGATAGAAGCATCGAATAGACAATGTTTTACAAGTGATACGAGATTGTTTGTCACAGCTTTAATATTTAACATTATATAACTAAATATATTTATTATGATAGCAATTTACAGCATATTTAAGATTACTTAGACAGTAGCAATTAACCAAAAAAAAAAAGATGGACAAATAGTCAACCAAGCAGAAATCTCACAGAGTTGCCTTTTACAATCAAACTACAGCATTTAGGTGCAGTTGCTAAAATGATTCAAAAAAGTTCACACTATTCTGATCAATAGAAGAGATATTAATTTCTTAATCAATGAAATTTCATCCAAATCGATCAAGCTAGCACTTCAATATGTTGCTACAAATTATAGATCAATGTACCAAAAACTATGTTCAGCTAAGCTGAGTCCAAAACGAAGAGTTCATGTCATATAATCAAATTGATAAAACAAGCCTATGTCATCACAAACTCCCTACAATCCTTCCTGACACAACCATCCAAACAGGGAAATGAAATCAACATGACATAAAGCAAACATCATGTCATTCGCGTAGTGTGAATACTATAGAAGGCTTACCCCAGCAAGTCATTCACTTTTTTGCAAGATACACAGTAGAAGCCGCAATCCAATTTTTGAAAGACACCACCCACCCTGATTCCTGCTCTCTTATCTTTAAAAGCACATTCAAGATGGCATGACAATCCACATGATTCTCCTTCATGAGGAGGGTCAGAGCTGCAGACAAGCCAAATGCTAGGATCCTTATTATCGTCATATTTATAGCAGATGCAGCACGAACATCTCTTGCAAAATGTACCTCCCAGTCGCAAAGCTGCCCTACAGGCAGAATTCTTGCAAAAAATATCACTATCATTGCTATTTTGACAACCATTAGAACCTTGTTTTGTTACTGCTATCAAATGTGATGAATTATCTGTTTTTCTTTGCCTCTTTGGAAAAACTTGATTATCAGTATTTGGTGAAGGTCTCAATTTCCTATCTGAAAAATTTGCATCTGTACAGGACCTTTTCTCCGAAACTAGTTTAAGAAGATGTTCAATCATTTTCATTTTGGTCACACCAGTGTACTTCCTCTCCTTTCCCATCTCTGCACATAGAATTTCTAAAAGTTCCCGACGGCTCCATGATTGCAACAATTCTGGAGCACCTTGACAAGATTTTGACAGTTCGTACACAATTTCCCTCTTTTCCTCCAAAGTTAGCTTACTGCACTTCAGTGGATCAAGCACAAATCCTGTAGGAAAGGTATGAAGATGAACATACATGAAATGTAAAACAAATCAAATAATAAAAAAATACAAATCCAAGGGCTGATTTATGTGCCCACAATGTTAAATAATAAAATACTCTTGCCAGCTGCCTACAGAAAACTTTTACCCAAAAAGTCAAGATAACTACATTAAGCATTTTACTCCATTTGTTTTGAAAACAGCCCAAGCGCAATTAGCTGCAAGTTGAAGAAATAGTCTCTCACAAAATGCACAGGGTGATGTTGTATATATTATATTTTAAACCTTTATGATCCAACCCATTCCTGGCAAGTGTCGAGGAAACAGCTTCTTGCAAGCTCTAGGCTTCGGCAAATTTTAGACCTTGAACATGCAGGGGAGCCTCTGTGCACGAAGGGCTGCCCTTTTATAATTGCACACAGTATAATAATAATCGGACATGCACTAAGGGAATAAAAATGACTAATTTACCCAACGTAAGTATTCATGGATAAAATAGAAAAACGGTAAAGATAATAATACACAACGGACAAAATATTGGCACTGTACTAATTAGATTTTTTCCTTTCCAAATTCACTGTACCCATTAAATTACATCGTTTCATGTTCTTTCCAATAAATTTGAGCCAAAAGCCCATTCCCATTCAGAAATTTTCGGTCACGCCACTCCAGCTACACCCCTAGAGATGCCCGGGATACTTTAAGCTTCACAAGTGAAATACCTTTTATAGTAGATTAAAAATAGGAAAATTAATCAATCAAAATACAAGAAAAAATAAATAATAATAATAATAAAAATACCTCATACAGAAGGTCACGAATTTGAATCTCCCTAACCTAAATTTTTAAAATAAAAAAATAATAAAAATAACATTCAGGGCTATGAGTTCAAATCTTAAAAATAATAAAAACAACTTCTAACTTCCGTTTAATAAGAGTCTCACTCCAATTGTTTTGAAAAAATATAATAAAAAATTAAATAATTATAATTCATCTTTTCATTCAAATAAGATATATTTTTAAAATAAATTATAATTTATATTTAAAATATTAAATTATTTAATAAAAATTTATATACAAAATTAAAATTTATCCGAGATAGATCGCACAAAATCTTACCTAATTTTTAAAAAATGTATCCCACTCGTTAAGCCTAAAGTATACGGGCATGTGCAAGGCGCAGCTTGTGCAGCGTGGCCAAAAAATTCTAATTCCCCTCTTGCATGTTTCCTACTTTTGACTTTATAAAACCACTTATTACAATATTCCACCCCTAAAAAATAAATTATGACGAGAAGGAGAAAGGACGGAGCATTTTCGTCCAAATTCAATGGCTTGACAATTTCGATTAACATAAATGATGTAGATGAACAGAAGGCCAGAAGCAAACAAGCAACAAGCTTCAAACAACACCTAAATTGAACGAGGATATCAGATCTTCCCATCGGAGCAAACCAAATTCTAACAGAGCCCACTGAAAACCAAGCGTCAACGGATGTCAGACCCAGCAATCAATCTCCTTGTTAGCTAATAAAAAGGATAAGATCCGGCAAACAAAACAGTCCACCCGACACAACCTTCAATCCCATATCCCACAGAAGCAACAAAAGCGAGAGAGAGTCCCACCTGCAAAAGGAGACCCCATGGCTACAGACCTGGGAGAACAATCCACATTACCACCAAGAACACGCCTTTTCGCCGCCTGCAACAAAACAACAAAGCATCAAACCAGGGGCGGGCACATACACCCAGGGAACCACCGATACACACCAAGTGTTTACGAGGTACGAAGGAGGCAAAAGAGAAACGAAAAGCTGCGTACCGGAAAATGAAACTCCCATGTCTGTTACTGCAAGGACGTCCATGGAACTCACTCGGTGCTCGAAGCAACCGGCGACACAAAGAGGCGGCGACTTTATCCAAGAGTCGGAGCCGGCGACGTGATTTCCGGCGGCACCGGCGGCGAGGCGACGACGGAGGAGAGAGACAGAGGGAGAAGGTGGGTATGGATTTTCGGGTAATAAAAATGCGGGAATCGCCATGCTGGGCCAATGCTGTCACACATTGACGTCATCATCAACCATTTTTGTTTTTTGTTATGTTTTTAGTAAAAATTACCAGCAACTGAAGAAAAGTATTAGGAGGAATTAACTGCCAAAAAAATTAAAATAATATATTTTGTTCATTTTCTTTCTACTTTTTTTAAAAATTTGTTTTCTACTTAAGATTCAATGGAATTGAATAAAATTATCATGGAATATAAAATGGTATAAATAATTTTTTTCCCTATAAAAACTTTAGATACTAACGAGCAAATGGAGAGAGACTCACCCAAAATCATGAATTTTTGTCAGCTAATTATATTGAAAGATGAAACAAGTAATAAAATGTTTATAATCACAGTAGAGTGTTAATTATTCGGATTCATGAATCATGATTAATTAAGTATATCAGGAGTTTTAATCGATAGTTTGGTGTAAAAACCATATTGAGTAGACATGACACTAAATGGAATTATCTCGTTGAATTGAAATAAAGTTTTAAAATTATTATTATTAGAAAATAAAAATATGGTCACAGGGCTATTTTCACCAGCATGATAATTTACGAGTTAGAGCATGTTTATGCATGTAACTCCGTCAATGTTTATACATGGACGTCAAATTTCTCAGGCCCTACTAAAAGATGATAATTGGCATCAAAATAGATATTCAGTTACCGATAATTGAATAAATTATTTCAAAGTTTATATATGTTGTCTATGACGAATTTTCACTTAATAGAAGAAGAAAGAACTGCTCCAATATATCACGAGTCTTTAAGAAGGTTATTGAACTATTTAACTTCAAAATGTACGACCAGGGCATTATAAATTAGTGAGGGCGATTGGGAAGGTTTTCTAATTACCA
>JAURVB010007434.1:0-10570 GCA_033002965.1 Piper betle
TGGGGTGTTACAGTACGTGCAGTCGGTTTCTCCATCTCTCGTCTCACTGAAAACTCGATAAAACTATATATATAGGCCTGGGAAGGGATTCATATAATAGGCCCGAAGGCAACTTGTGGTGGATCTTGTTTTCGAAATCATCCTCGAGGGATCTCATCCTCGAGGGGTTATTAATCCGGAAATATTCGATTAAATGGCCCGAGTTAAGTGGGATCCGATAAAACGCCACTTAACCCGCCCTGCAATAATAAAATAAACATACAATGGAAGAGCGTAAAACAAGACGAGTCCTAAACGGACCTGGTAGAAGCTCCAAGCGTGTCATCGCGCCTAGGCGGCGAGCTCCTATTCCGTACCTACACATCAAAACTAAATACTAACGCCCGCTAACTAAATGATGCATCAAACTCAACACAATTAAACACAGAATCATCATCAAAATAACCATCAAATAATTATAAGAGTAAATAATCCTAACTCAACTACTCATACCATATTTTATTCTGTTCTTCTAAGTTGCATCGTACTAGTTTAACATATTCATACACAATTCATCTCATTAGATCACTTCATTCACTAATAATCTCATCATGCACATCTTTACTTTATTCATGGTCAAGACATTAATCATGATAATTAATTAACCCTAGCATGCTATGCTAACAATTATCATCAATTTTAAATAAATCAATCGGAGGTAATTATACCTCACGTCGTCGGCAATCGGCGACGGCTAGGGTTCCGTCGCGCGTCTCGGAGCTCAAATTCGGCGCTCATCGGCGTCCGAAGCTCGATCGGGCTCCACTGGGTGAGCCCCGCGGAAGATCCGGTGAATTCCGGCGAATTCCAGAAATTCCGATTTTCCGGCGGTTTTCCGGCAGCTACTGGCGGTTTTCCGGCGACTTCCGGTGGTTTTCCGGCGACAATCGCCGGCGG
This sequence comes from Piper betle, assembly GCA_033002965.1. NCBI lineage: Eukaryota > Viridiplantae > Streptophyta > Magnoliopsida > Piperales > Piperaceae > Piper > Piper betle. The sequence continues at coordinate 937 of JAURVB010007434.1, forward strand.
CGTCTACTAGCTGGATAGGGGTCATATAGGGTACCCTCGGAACCGGCTCGACGAGCCCGACTCATCTACGAGGTCGACGCGGCCAACGGAGGAGGCGGCTCGCCGGAAAACAGCTAAAACAGAGCGGCGGCGTTGGGTCGCTAAATCCGGCCGGCCAGGCGGCGATGCCCTCCGTTCCGGTCGGGGAGGGTCGCTGGGTGGTCGGTGGTGCTGAGGCGACCACTGGATGACGGCTGCGACGGTCGCCGGCGACCGAATCGGCGGCGCGACCAAACGCAGCCGCGGCGCTAGGCGTGGCGATTCCGGCGTCGCGGCGGCCCGATGGTGGCCGGGCCTGGTCGGGGCGGCAGGGCAACGTCGTCGCCGAGCTGGGCGGCGACGATCGGCGGCCGGGCGGCGCCGACAGCGGCGGCGGCGACGCTGCAAAGGGGCGGCGTCGGGGTTTGGGAAGAAGATGTCGGGGGTGTGCGGTGGCAAGGTCGTAAATATTACTTGACTCGTCTCCGACTCGAGTCAAAATAATATTTAAGTTGTAAGAAAAATTCCAAAAAAATTTGGGAAAAATCCCATAAAATCAAACAACACCAAAAAAAATCATAATGATATGCTCTAGAACTATCAACCCACCCAAAATGCCCGTAACGCGTCCTAACGCGGTAAACGTCCTAAAACTAATTCTACGATCTACTATATATAAAAATAAAAAAAATAAAAAAATCACTGGCATACTCTCATATATTCTGATAACTCATTCTGTTCTGCTGTGTTCCTGACGTTATCATCATATACTTGGGTACGCATGACCCTCATAGCTCATACACGCGACCGACGTCGGCTCGGTACACGTGTCCTGAAACTGACTCAACTCGAAAAAATAACGGTCGACCCGACCGGTTCTAAATATAAAACCCTAACTCGAATCGTGGGTTTTACAGGTAGTGTGGTGTATGATTGTACTGCTTACTGCAGCTCATTTCCAAAATTTGTGGCACTAACTTAACTAGTCCTTTTGCAACTCAAGTACTGTGGCAGCTGATATGGAAGATGTGAGGGCTTAAGCGTTATATGTATGAATATGATTATGAGCCGCACATGTGAGTCAGTACTTGCATAAGTATGTTTGCTTATTGCCCAATGTGAGGTAATCTTAAAGTTTCATAAGTTTTCGTGGGTAATAAAATACTTATATGCTAGTTTGTATTAGTTATTTTTCGGACCAGTAATATTCATTATTGACGGTTTTCATATAATATATGTATGTATTACAAATCCTAAGTAGACTTTGGTGGAAGGAAAGAGAAATGTTGGACACACTTGAGCTCAACGCATTTATTTCTTTTCTTACGTTTACTTATATTTGATGTGTTTTAATGCTTATTTTATAATGTTGTCCATTCTCATGAGACCAAGAGGGTTGTTTCAATATATTTTATCGATCGAGTTGTACCTAGAGACAGCTTAAAATATGACTCGACTCAATCGTAGCATTTTTGATCCGGTTCTTATGGGAACCGAATTTGGGGTGTTACAAGTTGGTATCAGAGCAATATCTTGGTCGATCGGATAAAATACACATGTAGATAACATACACACTTGTTAGTTCTATAGTTGGGGAGGTTAGCGTAAACTTGCAGTGTTTATGATCATTTGTGGGGGCTTATTTAGAGGGTTGACTATCCGCTATCATCATACAAAACCTAGGGGTTGTGATGCAAACTAAAAAATTACTCATCGTCAACGAGAAAACATTATAGTAATCGGAATTGGTCATGGTCGATGAGTAATACATTACACTACTTGGAAATTTGCTCATAGTCGATGAGTAAAATACTATTATCTGAATGAGGATAATAATAATAATTTTTTTATCATATTTTATTATTATGACAAGATGAGCTAATGATGCGTGTGGTACATGCCATTCATTCATCAATTAATTCATGAAATACGCACACCAAATACCTTAGAAAGGTGTGAAATTGAAACAACTAAGTGGGACAATGTAACACCCCGTTTCGGCTCACCCGTGAACTGACCCGGAAATGTCACTGGCGACCGAACCGTTCGCTAATCTACTAGATTCGGTTAAGCCGACCCGGATCTACTCTCGGCGTCTCAAGATGGAGATGCAAATATGAAATGCATGAATGGGAACGATTGGGTTCTAACGGAGTCCTACATGCATGCTATGATGTACAAGCAAAATAAGACAAAACAACAAATGAGAAACCAAAAGAAATATATACATAACTATTTTATGAAAATACGATAACACATGACAATCTACCATGACATTAAATCATTATCTCATTCGTTTTTACCCGAGCCGAGTCTGAACTCCAAGGCTCCCTACTCATTCATATTTATCAGTTTGTTTCATAACAAGTAATTCATTCAAGCAAATACATCAAAATTATCATTTACATAACAATAACACACCATCATTATACATACGTTACACGCGGCAAGTACGTGTGTGCGCGGTTCCATGCTGCTCCTCTGCAGTCCCGACAGCTTTCATCGCTCACATTCCTCACCTACATATACATAGAAAAAGCGTCAGTAACGAGTGTTACCGGCCCAGAAAATAACTAATATCAATCTGGCACAGGAGAGCAAACTCTCCTGTTGAATCAAAACCATATACTTCCTCAAGAACTCTCATCAGGGCACATACGGGAGCCGTCGCCCTCGGGTCGACAGCATCCCCTTTCTTTCTCATGCTCATACCTTGGCCATTTCTCTATCGCTTCTCGCATCAAATTTCATTCCTTACCGCCCTATGCACTTTCCATATTACTCCTGGACTTGAGCACAAAGGCCGAGCACTCTCAAGCAGTCACCTTCAGTACCCTTTGAACCACAAGTCTAGACATGCGCTGCAGTGCAATACCCGTAAACCTCCACAGTTCTCCGGGTTTGAGGAACTCAAAGGTGGAGTTGTCCGGATCCTTCGGGAACGAAGTGGGTTTTCCCCAACTCTAGAGCCCACTCTTCCGAGCACACGCCCTATCTGAAGACGTGGCCGCAAGTAACCCTCATCCCATCTCTCACCGAAAATGCGAAAACTATACATATATAGGCCTTGGTTGGGATTTATACAATAGGCCCGAAGGCAACTTGAGCTGGATCTAAAGTTCAAAAACAAACTCGAGGGATCTCATCCTCGAGGGTTATTAATCCGAAATAAAACTATTGGCTAAATGGCCCGAGTTAAGTGGGATCCGATAAAACGCCACTTAACTCGTCCTGCACATGATAAATCAAATATACAGTTGAGTAGCATAAAACAGAGAACGAGTCCTAAACGGACCTGGTAGAAGCTCCAAACGGGTCCACGCGCCTAGGCGGCGAGCTCCTACACCGTACCTACACAATCAGGCTAAAAACTTACGCCCGCATGATGAATCACACATCCTATAGCATGCACACACAATCAACACAATCACGCATCAACCATCACACATCAACCTATATCAATTCTAGCAATCAATTCTAGCAAGTCTACTTAGGTTAGTTTGCATTAGATCGTGATCATTACCTAGTTACCCTAATTAGTTTCTTAGTCTCCATTTTTTTAACACCACTCAAACAAACAAATTTCATATTTTATCCTTAATCAAATCTACATTTATATATATTATTATAACACACAATTCACCAATCCTAGCATGCAATTCTAATAAACAATACTTGCAAATAATTAAGTTAAAATAAATTATACCTCGCGTCGTCGAAAATCGGCGACGGTAAGGGTTTCCGTTTTGCGGCTCAAAACTCGAATTCGGCACCTAGCGGCGTCCGAAGTCCGATCAGATTGGATCGGGTGCGTTCGGCGGATGATCCGGCAAATTTCCCATGAATCCAATTTCTGGCTGTTCCGGCAATTTTCCGGCGAGTGTCGGTGGTTTTCTGGCGGATTCCGACGGTTTTCCGGCGATGATTTGGGACGGGGCAAGCAGGGGGTCTATCAGCACCAGTTCGACGAGCTTGGTCCAATGGTGGTGTCAAACAGGGTAGCCGAGGCGGCGATAGCGGTCGACGGTGGCGTCGAAAATGGGTGGCGGCGTCGGCGTGCTCTGATCGGGGCTGCGGCCGGCCTCGACGGCGGTCGGGATGATGAGGGAAACGTCGGCGACGGCGAGGGGTGGTCATCGGGGTCACAGTGGCGGCAGCGCGGCCCAGACGGCGGCGAATCGACGAGAGAGGCATCGCGGCTTGTGGGGCGATTCTTGCGTCGTGGCGGCGAGACGGTGGCCGGGGTGGGTCATGGCAGCACGGCATCTGCACGGCAGGGCGGGGCGGCATTGCTCGGCGGCAGTGCAACGTCGGCGGCGGCGGCGGTAGCACATGGCAGTGACGGCGGCAAGGGTTTGCCGTGAGGAAGGGTCGGGAGGGAGAAAAATACCCTCAATGGCAGTTTTGTAATTAAGTATTGACACGATTCCTACTCGAGTCAAAATAATAACTAGTTTGTAATAAATTCTAAAAAATCTACAAAAATATGGAAAAATTCCATAAAATCAAACAAACACAACAACATCCAAATGGCATGCTCTATAACTAATAACCCACCCAAATATAATCCAACGCGTCCTAATGCGCTATTCGGCCTAAAACTATTTAGCGATAAAATAAAAATAACAATCAATACTGCATACCTCCATATACTTGATAACCCATTTTTCATCATCTTTCAGGCGTTATCATCGTAGACTTGAGCATACATGACCGTCATCGCTCATAACTCACAGCTGACCTCAACTCAGCTCGTGGTCCATGAAGCTGACTCAACTCGAACCAACAGTTAAACCGACTGGTTCACTCCCGTAAAACTCTGACTCGAGTCACAGGTTTTACAGACAATATCACTATAAAGGGTGGTACCCCTTAATAATATTTAAATAAAAGAAAAAAATAATAGAAAGGTTAGTAAATCCTGGAAGTATAAAAGATGAAGGTGTAAAAGCTACTAAAGGGTGGTTAAACTGTAATTTAAGGTGAAATTAGAATAATTAGGTGACTAATTGAACAATTTAGTGATTGTAAATATTGATTGAATCGTATTTATACTTGTTTACATTTATGATTTTCATTCAATATTATATATAGATGTACATGATGACAATGTTGACTTATATGTTGTTATTTACTCTTATCGATGTTTATTCTATTTAACTTTATTTTCCTATTATTGTTGACTATGTATATGAGTAGATGATTGAGTACTGTCACATAGTGCTGAGCAGACAAAGCTTATCTTTTTAAGAAGGTTAGCAAGTGACGATCTAAAGAGTGAAGGGATAGAAGATCAGCATTAGAATTATCTTTATTTCAATGTTAGTTGATTTATATTTTCATATAATAAAGACTATTGGATGTAGACTTGTATTAGGTTGCTTATGTGGTACATTGATATTGGATAATTATTATATAGATATGGATTTATTATTAGTATATCATATGGATATTGACAAGGTCCGACTCTATTATATTCTGTGTACACTATAGATACCATGAGTATTTAATTATTTAATTATTTGTTGTTTTATTAAGTAATGGTCAGTCCTTAAGATCAATTATTTGTGAAAAGGGTGGGATCATAGGTTTAAAACTATGTATAAATAAGGATGTCCATGATATTTTAATTGAGAAAAGTTGAATGAATTAAATTAATCTAAAAACCTGCTATTTACCCATAATTCTGTGCTTATAAAGCTTGAAAACTAAAATTCGTGGCGGAGTGCCACAATGCCCAAGGCGGGACTTTGAGTGCCCATGCATTGACACCCTGCGCCAAGGTGTTGCACACCTGAAACCCTAATTTCTCTAATCTACACACCTATCTTAAAACGAATATAACTTTGGATGTAGAACTCAAATTCAAATGATTCTTTTTTGTGTCATGACTGTCATGATCTTTAAGCTCTACCTATTAAATTTGATAGGTTTTGGCTACGTATCCAGGAGATATGTATTTTTAACTTTTGAAGTATAAAACTTTACATTAAAGTTCTATTGATATTATTCTTCAAGCAAAATATGGTTGTGTTTAGATGATCATTTTATGATGCTTGTATGATGTTTTGAATGTTTGATGGGTAATGTAAAGTATGTTTAATGAATTGTAGCATGAAAATATTATGACCCACAATTTATGAAGGTTGACTAAGTATGATATATATGACGAATGTAAGATGTACATGCACTCATTTTCTTTCATGTTGAATTTGGCATGCTTATAATATGATATTTGTTTGTTGCATCTAGAAGATCCGGATAGAAAATTAAACTCTAAAACCAAAACACAAAGTGATTAAAAGAGTTCAATCAAATCTTAATTAAAAGATCGTGAAATATGAAGAGAATTACACTTTAAGTGATAACCAAATAGAACGAGTATAACTCTAACAAATCAATAAATTATCTATTAACAAACTTGTAACTAATCTTATGTGTTCCACATATCATACATAAGATGTGAAACAAATATTTTAACTTAATTTGATCAACTAAAATAAGGCAAGAAATACAAACAGTGCATACAAGGATTTTTTATGAGGTTTCATGGCATGTCCTCTGTTCTACACCACACCTACGGTTGGGTAGGGCTTCTATGCTTGAATATAGTCAAACCCAAAGTTGGGTACACCATAAGTGTACAACCACTTGTCCTTGATGAAATTAAACCCAAGTGCTTCACAACCCACTTGTCATTCACCAAACTCAACATTGACTAGCCTTCTCAAGCCTCACACTTGTCCTTTACCCCTTGACCTGTCACTTGACTTTACAAGTCGAATTTGACACTCCCAATTACAACACCATTCAACCCCACATCACACCCAAACTGTACAATAGCTCAATAGTGCAAGCAAAGCCACAAGATCACACCTAATATTGTTTACAATATTTCTCAAAAGATCAACTAGGTCCTTTACATAGAATCACTCGAGAGATTTAAATATAATATCCAATTGTAGCATACTCTTTTGAATCTGAAGGTTGAGAACTTGGCAAATGTAGCTTTTACAAAGCACACTAAATCCAGAATCCCAATTCTCAACCTTTCTTCCTTTTCTGCATATGATTATACGATTGAAGCTCCAAACATTCATCATTGACCATGAGCTCCATGTGTAGAAACGTGTCAATCGACCCCAGCGAGACCGCATCCACGACTATAGCTACCTTGATATACCCCACTCCGACTTGATGAGCTTCTCAGCTTTCCTAACGTGGATTTGGTAATCTCTCTTCTTTGGTCATCACGAAGACTTGGTGCAAATCAATAAATCAATGCCATCATGAGTCGAGCAAGCTACTTCATGAGTCGGATCGCCATCTTCGTGGCACTTCCTTTCGTCGCTCGACTTGAATCTAATTTCTCCGTTGCTACACGACCTTCATTCAAAGCAAGCCAAGCTGCAAGGTCTGTGAAGTTCATAAATGAAGTCCGTGAGCCCTGGCACTTCATTTCATTAAGTAGCGGCGACATAACATATAATGAGAGGTGTCTCGATGAGAGTGCTTCTTTGCTTCCTTGGATAAGTTGCCTTTTGAGTGAGTATCAGGACAAAGAGTACGGGATTGACCAAGCCTCCTATTGATTGCTAAATAGTCCATAGGTTGTCCATAACATTAATGTGGGGAAGGCTCGTTGAAACTCCAACACTAATTTCTGTCTCATGTTTGAATTCAACATAGTAGAAGTCCAAAGCTTTGGGATCCACCTAGACATTCTGATCTTCAAGGTTCCACCTAAGCTTTAGCCATGTCCAAGTCCAAGACACCTTACCTGAGACCATGTCCATGTTCACACATGTTCACCACAACATATCCAAAATCAATTCTAAATGTTACAACATTCCAAATCATTCTAATCACAATTGATCATTGAGTTAACTTTCTCTAGTTCAATCGAACTTTATCATTGAGCAATTCAACATGTCCACAACATGCCCAAGTTTAATTCCTCTAAACATATTTACTATGAGTCTACCATAGTCTCAATAATTTCCTCCACTTCATTCAAATTCAAACTCCACACATTGAATAAAGCATATTTCCCATGGAAGTCTTCATTGTTTTAGTTGAGTCATTTGAGTCTTTGTCGTAGTCCCAAAGTCCACACCAAAAATGACACCAATGTCCATCAATGAATTGTTTGAATGGTAGAGCCACTTGCAAGTAAACAAGTCTTCATGTCATTTCATATTGTGTTCACAACATTATCCAAACACATAAGTTAAAAAGTCCATTTAGGTTCACAACTTATGTTGAAGCTTCATCATCAATGTCTTAGCTGAACACATAAGTTGACTTTAATCATCAAAATAAGATAGCTTCATAAGCACCAAACCAGAGGCTTAACCGCATCCATGACATGCAATATAGGCATAGGTTAGGTTTATATGGGTAGTGATGTAAGTTATTGCTCAGGCTAGGACGCTTTGTTGCCGATACAAAGGAGCTCAGAAAGCAACATGGCCAGGTCAGTTATTCATATTTTGGGGATCTTTAATATGGCTTGTTTAGATGGTTTATTTTATTAAATTGTAAATAAATGACTTTAAATGATAATGTTTATAATGATGATGAATTATTGTGTAAAATGACAAGTTATGTTGATGTACCCTTAGTATTCCACGTAGGCAAGGGCTAGGCAAATCATTTGTGAGTTATGAAATATGATTCGACAATTGCTTGGGTCATTGCATTCTCGGGGAATCGAAGATGCTAGACTTAAAAGTGACTCTCTAAGGTTGAACTCAAAGGCTACAAAGGTTGAGCAAAGGCTATGAATGTCGAACCAACAAGTTATATATGTATGTTTCAGATTTTACTTGTGTTTTTACATTAGAGCTTCATAGGCTGAGTTATAGAATAATGATACTAACACCACCAAGGTTGGGTCATAGATGATTTAAAAAGAATCAATAAATATGAATATAAAATCTATATAGGGGGTCTCCAAGGTGGAACCATAGATGGTGAGTTTAACCACAAAGGATGGTCATTAATTTTTTGATGGTAAGCTACAAAGGTTGTACATAGGTGGATGTCCTATTTATCTCAAAGGTTTGATTCGGGACAAGGTTTTAAATTAAGTCTAAGGTTGCAAAGGTCTAAACCATGTATATGTGATAACTTTATGTTCATGTTAATTATTTAATTATATAATTTGTTATGGAAGCTTACTGAATGCCTTTTGTTTATGTTAAAACAAATATTTTAAATTATTGAATGTTACATGCCATGTTCATGCTAATGATTAAGGGTAAAGTTAAGTTGTAAACTGATGTTATGATTAAAATATAGCGAATAGATATTTTGTATGTGTTTTATTGAATTGAGATTAATCGTAGTTTGCTTATTATATTTGTTGTGATGTAAGCAGATGTCTCAGAACCATATATTGGTGATCAGCAGATAATTTCTTGGTTGTTTGCAGGTTCGATGTGGCAGCTTATGGGTGGTAGGATGGCAAGAGATTTAGTTTTAGGGTTTTATTAGTTACAACTTTGTTGAGATTTCTACTAAATTTGAGATTTTTTATTGGACATCAATGTTATGAATTATGTGTTATTATTAGTTATTTTTTCGGTATCAAATGAAACTCAGCTCTTAGTAT
>JAURVB010007435.1:0-13979 GCA_033002965.1 Piper betle
GAACAAAAGCTCCAAACGAATTTTACCTTAAAAATGTAAAAATTCAACTTTTGAACAATTGCAACCAGTATGGCACACCCCTTACTCTTAAGAGGATGTGGCTACATGATTTGTCTACACAACACATAGATATGATTTTGGGTCAAAACTATTTAGTCCATGACGAAAGATCTTGCTTTATCACTCAAGATTATTTCATCCTGGCACACAACACTACAGTTAGTCCGGTAATATCTGAAGATATTACTAATCCTACAATACTATCAGAGTTACGAGCACAGCGTGCTGACTCTATAACAAACAAGCGCACACCAACAAAGAAAATTCGAATCCAAGTAGGACAAGACGACCAACCATTGTTCCCTGATGAAACAGATGGTATCTCGGGAAAAACAGAAAATCCCTATACTCACATACAGCCCATGACGGACTGTAAATGTCACATGAACATCTTAGGCAAAAGCCCAAGTCCAGAAGAGTGCCTAGTGCATTTCCTGGAACAAGATACAAGCCCATCTGAAGAAATTTGTCTGGACTTGATAAGCCCAACAAACTTATTTAGATGCATGTACAACTCACAGAACATAGACGATTTCTTAAAACGTCTACAACATATCTCCATAATAGGAGAAAATCCTACACAACACTGGGATAGGAATAATACCTATTGCAAATTAGAAATCATAAACCCAGACTTAACAATTAAAGCCCAAGACATGAAATACACAAATTGGGAACAACAAGAATGCGACATGCATATAAAGCAACTTCTAGAATTGGGCCTTATTAGAAAGTCCATAAGCCCACACAGAAGCCCAGCCTTCATTGTAAATAAAGGCTCGGAACAAAAACGAGGACAGTCTAGAATGGTCTTTAATTATAAAAGACTAAATGACAATACGAGGGAAGATGGATACAAAATTCCCGACAAAGAACAACTCATAAATAGGATACAAGCTTCAAAGTACTATTCAAAATTCGACCTAAAGTCAGGATTTTGGCAAATTAAAATGCATCCTGACTCAATACAGTGGACAGCTTTTTCTTGCCCCAACGGCCACTACGAATGGCTAGTCATGCCTTTCGGACTCAAAACTGCTCCACAGGTGTTTCAGAGAAAAATGGACACTGTTTTCAAACACTACACAGAATTCACATGTGTATACATTGATGACATCCTTGTTTTCTCTAAAACACAAGAACAACACTATGCACATTTATATACTGTGCTAGCCTTGTTCGAACAACACGGGTTAATTATTTCCAAAAAGAAAATGGAGATAAACAAAACCCACATTTCCTTCCTTGGAACCAAATTAGGCCACGGAACTATACAGTTACAGCCTCACATAGCATCAAAGATCCTTGATTTTCCAGATAAAATGGAAGATGCTAAACAATTAAGAAGTTTTCTTGGTATACTTAACTACGCCAGAAACTTCATTAAAAATCTAGGTAAATACACCGGACCTTTATACAACAAGACTAATCAAACAGGGTTAAATTTCTTTAACTCTGAGGATATAAAACTAGTTAAAGAGATAAAGACTTTAGTTAAAACATTACCACAACTACACATACCCCTTGACACAGACTATTTAATAATAGAATGTGATGGGTGCGATCAAGGATGGGGTGCTATTCTATTAAAGAAAGCACATAAATACTCTCCTAAGACAGAAGAATCCATTTGTCGATACGGCAGTGGAAAATATAAAGAACAAATAGGCTATATGACCAGCCTAGACTTCGAAATTTTGGCGGTAATGTACGCCTTAGAAACATTTGAACTCTTTATTACAGGGAAGAAAGAGTTTACAATTAGAACAGATTGTGAAGCAATAGTTAAATACTCACAACAAATAAAGGGAAAAACAAAGGGACTAAACGCCAAAAGATGGCTTAAGTTCCAAAATTACCTCCTTACTAGGGGAACCAACATTCAATGGGAACATATAAAAGGTAGAGACAATAAAACTGCAGACATTTTATCTAGATTAATATGTCAACAAGAAGTTTGAAATCTTCTAAAAATTCAGGGTTCTCGATTCCTTAAAATCGTACACAAAGTTTGAAAGCTTCAAAATTCAGGGTTCTCGATTCCTTAAAATCGTAAACAAAGTTTGAAAGCTTCAAAATTCAGGGTTCTCGATTCCTTAAAATCGAAACAAGTTTGAAAACTTTAAAATTCAGACTAACTCTCTTATTTCTTGTTTCAGCACAATACAATGCCCCCCAAGATTGTCTTGGGACTACAAAAACAAGGGCGACATGGAGCTTAGTCTCCGACCACAACAATGACAAAGGGTAAAAGCATTTCTAGGAATGTGCTTACCTTTGGACAAACACAATTGTGTTCTTTCGAGAATACTCACAGACAATACATAAGCAAAGACAGTTTAAGACTTGATGATTCACAACGTTGTATCATTGACAACATTTGGAATATCAGCAGCACAAACACGACTGAGAAAATCATGGTCATCTCGGCCTTGATCTTTTACTTCGGAAAAATCCAGGAGAAGCCCAAAGGAAAGAATTTCTCCTGTTATGCACTTTTCACGGGCCCAAAATACGGCCTATACAAAACATACCAAGAGCTCCAGCAAGCCATTGGAAACACCAAAGCCTCTTTCCGAGGATATTACAATATTGAACAAGCTGCTGATGACATCTCCGCCACATGTGGACCTTCTTATTTTCGAAGCCCATTACTTGTGAGCAGCCCAAGAACAGAAGAGACAACCTTCGCACAAGCAGTCAAAGACTGTCCCGCTAAACAACCAAGACAAGCTTTACTTACAGGTTGAGTGTGTCTCCGAGTTTCTTAAGAAGGCTCAACAGGGAAAATACTCCCCACAATTGGACTCTTGTATAAGGATCAAGTACGAGACAGAGTACGACATAAGAAGAGACTGCATTGGAAATAAAAATTTGCAGAGCTTGAGTATGTGCGAGTAAAACCTCTCTCTCTATTTCCGATCTCCGGAGGCAAGTCCTCTGGTCCTCTATCTGCAGATGATCTTCTTCGCTTCTGATCAATAGAAGTCGGAGAAGTGATTCTAGTTTCTAGTAGGAACACCTACCTTCGAGTGAAATTCTTTTAGATCAAGGCTTCACAGACTGCACCAATCCACTGCAACAGGCCTGGGAGTCCATTTTCGTAAGTCCCTTATTCGGCAGGAGGCCTCACTAGGGCAGATCCAGGACAGAAGATCCCGTTGGATGAGCAAGGGATAGCCGGTGTCAGCCCAACAAGAAGATCTACTGTACCCTCCATCACTCTGGTACGTTGTTCTTATTATTTACTAGATCACTTCCTCGACCTATATTCTTCTTAAGCCAAGAAGATTATTCTGTTGGAGGACCATGACTTCGCCAATGGAAAGAGGAAATAGAATTTATTTTCTTGCTGCATCACTTCGGTTTTTGCGAACTTCTCTCCTGCAACCCTCCGATTGTTTTCACTTTTTAGAGTAAAAATCACAGCATACACAGCCCTATTTCAGAAATTATAAACAAACAAAAATTTTAGTTGACTACAAGCCATTCAGGTTGGATGCGACCAGGGCTATGCCCACAATTGTACCTTAGTCCTTCGTTGGAATGGTTTTAGTACAACTAAAACAAAATTTATAAAACACTAATAACTGTTTTTATACACAATCAGGGAAGATTGGTGGCATCTTGACCTGATGACCACTCCTGATTTGGAGTATATTACGGTTAATCCACAAAGGATTTTATCCTTACAGGGATCTAATCCTTGACAAACAAAATTTTAGCTCTGTTCCCTGAACAGACTCTGACAAGCTTGGTTTCCGCCCAAGTTATGCACAGATAGTTCACAACATCTAAAATTTGATGTCGTATAAATTTGGTATCAGAGCTCTAAAAGATCTAAGGATCTGATGAGTAACCCACAGGATAATTTTAGTTTAACAAAACAATTAATCATTAGAGAAATCTCTGGGAAAACCTGAAGATTTCCCTATACAATTGGATCGCCTACAAAAATAGGCAGCGCCAGTTTTACAACAAAGAAAGATGAGTTCATACAATTTAGAATATCTAAATTTAGAACTCTCCCAAAACAAAAGTCCATCAAATATGAGGACTTCACAGTTAGCTGTTGGGCATATGATCCAAAGCACAGTCATTCTTTGCATGGATCAAACGCACAACAAAACACAATTGTGGACTTGCTATTAAATTTAGCAACTTCTCTTGAGTATTATAACAAGAGATACCACAATATAAACACTACAATAGCTAATTCTATCGGAGAAAAGAATAAGCTAATTAAACAATTAATAGACAATATTGAGTACTTAAAAGTTACTCAAAACAAACTCGACAAGCTTTTCAAAGGGATAAATCTAACCGATCTACCCCTAAGGCTCGACATAATTAGACTCAGTAACCTAATTGAGTCTAACAAACCAAAAGAAATAGAGGCTCAGTCTCGACTTTTCTTGGAACAACTAAAAGCTCAGGTCGAGCTTAACAAGAAACATTTTGATTCGGAAATAACTCGTATTCAGGAGTTAATTTTAGAATCAAAGAATTGGTAAGAAATGACTGACGAAATCAGATTTCAAAACAAATTCTACCAAGACGCTGTAGACTATACTCAAAGTATGGCTACAGAAAAACATAACAATGGCTACATCATCCCTCCTGATGCAGCAGCCAGACAGACAATTCTCAATTGTCAGCAAAACAATGTTATGATCGCAATGATAACAGATTTACATTACAAGGTCCAAGCTTTGAGCATACAGATTGAAAGACTTCAATCAAATGCCAAAATCACTGAAACCTTGGAAAACATTACAAAGAACCTTGAGAATCTCTCATTAGGAAAGAAACTTGAGGAACCCCCAAAGGTAAAGAAAATTCTTTACTTTGGAAACAAAATTCCGGGTTTTGAAGGAAAAGGGACTACAATCGAATAATATGAATAACCTGTCCCGAACCTTACAAACAGCCTTAGGTCCGTCTAGGACTCTTAGAAATGAACAGCCTTCTAGCAATTGGCTAGATAGGTTTCTAAGAAGAGGAAGTTCCTCAAACAACACATCTTCTCAAGAATTGGAAGACATCATAGACGTTGAAAATAACCTCGAGCTATTTTCAAACAGACAGCTAAATAATTTAAATCCTACAATTCTCTATAGAACGAATAGAGTTTTTAGCAGTAACTCTATCTATAGACACCAAAGAACAGAAGCTCTTCATTTACCTACCGGTAGAGAAGAGAGACTTACTTTGATAAGTCCAACTTCTGTAAGCCAGCTGTTACAAAGGCAACATAACTACATTCATCTCGGAATGATAGTAATTGGAATTAGAGGTTTAACAAGAAAACAAAATGGAGGAAGAGTTTTCCTAATCCTCTATGACGACAGATTTCCTAATCCAAAGCAGGCTATTATCGGTTTAATAGAAAGCGACATGAACAACAACATGGGAATTGTTTACATTAGCCCCAATTTCTCCATGTTGATAAAAGATTTTAGCAAGTACATAAAAATACTTGTTAAAACACAAGGTTATGACAACTTTTCTGGAAATAATATCCAGCTTGATATTGTTTTCATGGGAAGAACATCCAACAACATGAATCACAAGTACAAAGTAAACATAAATAATATTGTGGATTCATTGTCCTCTCATGGAGTAAGTTTTCTACAGCCACAATCCATGAGCCCAGCCTTTGAAAATACCGAATGGACTTTCAGTCTCAGACCTCCTTCTGAGATCAATGTCCCTACTCAACATCACATGTTCATAGAACCGGATAACACTATCCACGTCCGATTCTCTGAATACACAAGAGAAACTGTTTCAGATGATGAAACGGAATCAATCAAATCTGAACTTGAAGCTCCTAGACATAGTGAACACTATTCTAGAGATAAAAATGAGCGCAGTTTCAGATAACCAAAATATGGACTATGTTTACATGGACCGTGACATAGCCCAATACTTCACAGATAATGAGCTTCAAGCCCATTATGAACAGGACATTGAACATGAAAAAGAGCCCAAAGGCTACACATTACAGAGAAACATTTTAGGACATGTCATAGCCTATAAAACCACAGAGACTACCTCAGTTGCAGAAATATCTGAGTTAACAGAAAACCAACAAATCTTGATGAATCCCGAAGCATCGGCTGCTTCCTCATCAATCCCAAGGGTACACATGCCACCTGAATCATTCAATTTCAATGAAGGATATCCTCCTAGGATACCTATACCATCTATACACGAATGATAACAGACTGGTAAAAACCAGGGGAAAAAGGCAGCCCAATGAGCCTTATTATTTCCCTAGCGAAAAGGTAATACTAAATATTACCGAAGCTGACGTACAAACATTTGACAATTATATCACACAATGGACGGCTAATGTTGACCGTGACTTTGCAAACAAATATGAGTCCGATGTTAGAGACGGACATCAAATGATCAACATAGCTGAATCCTACTTAGGAGAAGTAGCTAGAGCAGCTTGGGAATCCTTCAAGGTTAAATACCCTGAAGAAGTCCTAAAAATTGCACAACAAGGTGTTAGCATTAAAAATTGGTGTTTTCTTATACATCGAATTTTTACTGCCAACGATGCAAACACAGGTTTAATAAACAAACAAATAGAGGCTATGAGAGACCTCGAACAGATTCAATTATTTGACTGGAAGTTTGTTAAGAAATTCTTAATAGACTTTCTAACTCTCTCATCAATCAGCGGCAACTATTGCTCTCCTGATTTAGGAGAAAGATTATTTGCCAAACTTCCAGGTGATCTCGGAAAAGAGATACACAATAAATGGAAGGAACACCAAGTTCCACCCATTTATGACAATATAGGAATAAGAATTCAACACATAATTAGAGTCTTGAAAGACAAATGTACTTATATAGCCACACAGAAAATGTTGAAAAACTCTTCAACAGGTTTCTGCAGTGTTATATACACACCACAACAATATGGTAATGACAGTAATGTCAGAAAACCATATAGGTTAAAGGCTAAACCAAAAAGGAAGCCCACAAAGACATACTTTGTTAAGAAGTCCAAAGCTAGAAAGCCCACTCTTAACAAAGAAAAACATGTTAGAAAATATAAGCCCACAAAGGCTTATACAAAAACACTTACATGCTATGCCTGTAATGAGCCTGGACATTTATCTTCCCATTGTCCAAAAAGGCAAAACATGTACGACAAACGGGCCATGGTTGTAAATAACACAAACATGGACCTTATCGAAATCAGTTCAGACGTCTCCGATACTTCTTCTATCTACTCTTTGGAAGAAATCATCGGAATCAATGAAACTGAAAACAATGATGTGGACTACAGTCTCATCAACAACCTAAACAGTTATAATAATGATTATAACTATGTTGAAAAATACGGATTATCTGAAAATCCGGCACAAAACATTATGGGATCCTTAGATGAAATAGAATATTTAATGGAAACCAACATGATGTTTACTTTGGCTAAAGCCGAAGTAAAGACAAATTGTAAAAATCACCACTGGTTACATGGAACCGGTAACAAGACAAAACCTTGCTCTTGGTGCGGATATCTTACCTGACTTAAACAGAAGAGCAAAGTGTAGCCAATGCCAACACGAGATATGCATAGTTTGCATAAAATCTCATTTTGGAATTTCTATTGAAGTAAAAGATACTCCAATAGGAAATTCACAACAACAAAATTTACAGATTTCTAGAATTCAGAAATCTGGAAACAAGATTAAACTCTCTAGAAGTTAGAATTGAACTTCTAGAAAAACAACAAGAATGATCCATTCTACTTCTGACTTATTTGATGACTGACCAGATAAGCGAAGGACCGGAATCATCGACCCAAGTAAAAATGGGTCTGGTTCAAGGAAAATCACCTTGCAACCACAACACACTTGAAACCCAAGTTTGGGTTAAGGTAACTTTAGGCGGAGTTTGTACCAGCCTAAATGCTTTCATTGACACTGGGTCAACCAGTTCATATATAAGCACACCAACTTTACAATGAGATTTTCTCTCATGTGGAAAAACACAAACCAACATCTCCTGTGCTAGCAACACAGTTTGATGGAACAAAAGCTCCAAATGAATTTTACATTAAAAATGCAAAAATCCAGCTTTTGAACAACTGCAACCAGTATGGCACCCCTCTTACTCTTAAGAGGATGTGGCTACATGACTTGTCTACACAACACATAGACATGATTTTGGGTCAAAACTATTTGGTCCATGATGAAAGATCTTGTTTTATCACCCAAGACTATTTCATCCTTGCACACAACACCACAGTAAGCCCAGTAATATCTGAAGATATTACAAATCCACAAATACTATCAGAGTTACGAGCACAGCGTGCTGACTCCATAACAAACAAGCGCACACCCTCAAAGAAAATTCGAATACACGTAGGACAAGATGACCAACCCTCTGTTCCCTGACGAAACCGATGGTATCTCGGGAAAAACAGAAAACCCTTACACTCACATACAGCCCACATCGGACTGTAAGTGTCACATGAACATCTTAGACAAAAGCTCAAGCCCAGAAGAATGCCTTATGCATTTCCTAGGCGAAAGATACAAGCCCATCTGAAGAAATTAGTCTGGACTTGATAAGCCCAACTAACTTATTCAGATGTATGTACAACTCACAAAACATAGACGATTTCTTAAAGCGTCTACAGCACATATCCATAATAGGAGAAAATCCTACCCAACATTGGGATAGGAATAATACCTATTGCAAACTGGAAATCATAAATCCAGACTTAACAATCAAAGCCCAAGATATGAAATACACAAATTGGGAACAACAAGAATGTGATATGCATATCAAACAGCTTCTAGAATTGGGCCTAATTAGAAAATCCATAAGCCCACACAGAAGCCCAGCCTTCATAGTAAACAAAGGCTCGGAACAAAAACGAGGACAGTCCAGAATGGTCTTTAATTACAAAAGACTAAATGACAATACAAGGGAAGATGGATACAAAATTCCCGACAAAGAACAACTCATAAACAGGATACAATCATCCAAATACTATTCAAAATTCGACCTAAAATCAGGATTTTGGCAAATCAAAATGCATCCTGACTCAATACAGTGGACAGCATTTTCTTGCCCCAATGGACATTACGAATGGCTAGTCATGCCCTTCGGACTTAAAACAGCTCCTCAAGTCTTTCAAAGAAAAATGGACACTGTCTTCAAACATTACACAGAATTCACATGTGTATACATTGACGACATCCTCGTTTTCTCCAAAACACAAGAACAACACTATGCACATTTATATACTGTGCTAGCCTTGTTCGAACAACATGGGTTAATCATTTCCAAAAAGAAAATGGAAATAAACAAAACCCACATCTCCTTCCTTGGAACCGAATTAGGACAAGGAACAATACAGCTACAACCACACATAGCCTCAAAAATCCTTGAGTTTCCTGACAAAATGGAAGATGCTAAACAATTGAGAAGTTTCCTTGGCATACTTAACTACGCCAGGAACTTCATCAAAGATCTAGGTAAATACACCGGACCTTTGTACAACAAGACTAATCAAACAGGGTTAAACTTCTTTAACTCTGAAGACATTAAACTTGTTAAAAAGATCAAAGACTTTAGTCAAAACATTACCACAACTACACATACCCCTTGACACAGACTATTTGATAATAGAATGTGATGGATGTGATCAAGGTTGGGGTGCTATTCTACTAAAGAAAGCACACAAATACACTCCCAAAACAGAAGAATCCATTTGTCGATATGGCAGTGGAAAATATAAAGAACAAACTGGCTATATGACCAGCTTAGATTTTGAAATCTTGGCGGTAATGTACGCCTTAGAAACATTCGAACTCTTTATTACAGGAAAGAAAGAGTTTACAATCAGAACAGATTGTGAGGCAATAGTTAAATACTCACAACAAATAAAAGGAAAAACAAAAGGACTAAATGCTAAGAGATGGATTAAGTTCCAAAATTACCTCCTTACTAGAGGAACCAACATACAATGGGAACACATCAAAGGAAGTGACAATAAAACAGCGGATATTTTATCTAGGCTTCTATGCCAACATGAAGTTTGAAATCTTCTAAAAATTCAGGGTTCACGATTCCTTAAAATCGTAATACAAAGTTTGAAATCTTTAAAATTCAGGGTTCTACGATTCCTTAAAATCGTAATACAAAGTTTGAAATCTTCAAAATTCAGGGTTCTCGATTCCTTAAAATCGATCTAACTATTTTTATGTTCTTTTCAGACAAACATGCCCCCCAAGGCAACTTGGGATTATAAAAACAAGGGCGACAACATGGAGCTTAGTCTCCGACCACACATGACAAAAGGGAAAGGTGTTTCTCGGAACATTCTTTCTTTTGGACAAACACAATTGGTATCTTACGAGAATACCCACAGACAATACATCAGCAAGGACTGTTTACGCCTTGATGATTCACAAAGATGTATTATTGACAATATATGGAACATTAGCAGCACAAATACTACCGAAAAGATTATGGTCATCAGTGCCTTGATCTTTTACTTTGGTAAAATACAAGAAAAACCTAAGGGAAAGAACTTCTGTTGCTATGCCCTTTTCACTGGACCTAAATACGGTCTCTACAAGACATACCCTGAACTTCAACAGGCCATTGGATCCACTAAAGCCTCCTTTAGAGGATACTACAATGTTGAACAAGCAGCTGAAGACGTTGCAGCCACATGTGGACCTTCTTACTATAGAAGCCCATTACTGGTTGGTAGCCCAGTTGTTGAGGAAACAACTTATGCGCAAGTCATTACAATGGCTCCCCTCAACCAACAAGACAAAATTCGCTCTCAGGTCGAATGTGTATACGAATTCTTGAAAAGAGCACAACAGGGAAAATACTCCCCACAACTTAGACTCCTGCATTAGGGTCAAATACGATACAGAGTACGACATAAGAAGAAGCATTGGAAATAAAAATTTGCAGAGCTTGAGTATGTGCGAGTAAAACCTCTCTCTATTTCCGATCTCCGGAGGCAAGTCCTCTGGTCCTCTATCTGCAGATGATCTTCTTCGCTTCTGATCAATAGAAGTCGGAGAAGTGATTCTAGTTTCTAGTAGGAACACCTACCTTCGAGTGAAATTCTTTTAGATCAAGGCTTCACAGACTGCACCAATCCACTGCAACAGGCCTGGGAGTCCATTTTCGTAAGTCCCTTATTCGGCAGGAGGCCTCACTAGGGCAGATCCAGGACAGAAGATCCCGTTGGATGAGCAAGGGATAGCCGGTGTCAGCCCAACAAGAAGATCTACTGTACCCTCCATCACTCTGGTACGTTGTTCTTATTATTTACTAGATCACTTCCTCGACCTATATTCTTCTTAAGCCAAGAAGATTATTCTGTTGGAGGACCATGACTTCGCCAATGGAAAGAGGAAATAGAATTTATTTTCTTGCTGCATCACTTCGGTTTTTGCGAACTTCTCTCCTGCAACCCTCCGATTGTTTTCACTTTTTAGAGTAAAAATCACAGCATACACAGCCCTATTTCAGAAATTATAAACAAACAAAAATTTTAGTTGACTACAAGCCATTCAGGTTGGATGCGACCAGGGCTATGCCCACAATTGTACCTTAGTCCTTCGTTGGAATGGTTTTAGTACAACTAAAACAAAATTTATAAAACACTAATAACTGTTTTTATACACAATCAGGGAAGATTGGTGGCATCTTGACCTGATGACCACTCCTGATTTGGAGTATATTACGGTTAATCCACAAAGGATTTTATCCTTACAGGGATCTAATCCTTGACAAACAAAATTTTAGCTCTGTTCCCTGAACAGACTCTGACAAGCTTGGTTTCCGCCCAAGTTATGCACAGATAGTTCACAACATCTAAAATTTGATGTCGTATAAATTTGGTATCAGAGCTCTAAAAGATCTAAGGATCTGATGAGTAACCCACAGGATAATTTTAGTTTAACAAAACAATTAATCATTAGAGAAATCTCTGGGAAAAACCTGAAGATTTCCCTATACAATTGGATCGCCTACAAAAATAGGCAGCGCCAGTTTTACAACAAAGAAAGATGAGTTCATACAATTTAGAATATCTAAATTTAGAACTCTCTCCAAAACAAAAGTCCATCAAATATGAGGACTTCACAGTTAGCTGTTGGGCATATGATCCAAAGCACAGTCATTCTTTGCATGGATCAAACGCACAACAAAACACAATTGTGGACTTGCTATTAAATTTAGCAACTTCTCTTGAGTATTATAACAAGAGATACCACAATATAAACACTACAATAGCTAATTCTATCGGAGAAAAGAATAAGCTAATTAAACAATTAATAGACAATATTGAGTACTTAAAAGTTACTCAAAACAAACTCGACAAGCTTTTCAAAGGGATAAATCTAACCGATCTACCCCTAAGGCTCGACATAATTAGACTCAGTAACCTAATTGAGTCTAACAAACCAAAAGAAATAGAGGCTCAGTCTCGACTTTTCTTGGAACAACTAAAAGCTCAGGTCGAGCTTAACAAGAAACATTTTGATTCGGAAATAATTCGTATTCAGGAGTTAATTTTAGAATCAAAGAATTGGTAGAAATGACTGACGAAATCAGATTTCAAAACAAATTCTACCAAGACGCTGTAGACTATACTCAAAGTATGGCTACAGAAAAACATAACAATGGCTATGTCGTCCCTCCTGATGCAGCAGCCAGGCAGACAATTCTCAATTGTCAGCAAAACAACGTTTTGATCGCCATGATAGCCGATCTACATTACAAGGTCCAAGCTTTGAGCATACAGATTGAAAGACTTCAATCAAATGCCAAAATCACTGAAACCTTGGAAAACATTACAAAGAACCTTGAGAATCTCTCATTAGGAAAGAAACTTGAGGAACCCCCAAAGGTAAAGAAAATTCTTTACTTTGGAAACAAAATTCCGGGTTTTGAAGGAAAAGGGACTACAATCGAATAAAATGAATAACCTGTCCCGAACCCTACAAACAACCTTAGGTCCTTCTAGGAACTCTAAGAACTGAACAACCTTCTAGCAATTGGCTAGATAGGTTTTTGAGAAGAGGTAGTTCCTCAAGCAACACATGCTTCTCAAGAACTTGGAAGATATCATAGATGTTGAAAATAACCTCGAACTATTTTCAAACAGACAACTAAATAATTTAAATCCTACAATTCTCTACAGAACGAATAGAGTTTTCAGCAGTAACTCTATCTACAGACACCAAAGAACAGAAGCTCTTCATTTACCTACCGGTAGAGAAGAGAGACTTACCTTGATAAGTCCAACTTCTGTAAGTCAGCTGTTACAAAGGCAACATAACTACATTCATCTCGGAATGATAGTAATTGGAATTAGAGGTTTAACAAGAAAACAAAATGGAGGAAGAGTTTTCCTAATCCTCTATGACGACAGATTCCCTAATCCAAAGCAAGCTATTATCGGTTTAATAGAAAGCGACATGAACAACAACATGGGAATTGTTTACATTAGCCCCAATTTCTCCATGTTGATAAAAGATTTTAGCAAGTACATAAAAATACTTGTTAAAACACAAGGTTATGACAACTTTTCTGGAAATAATATCCAGCTTGATATTGTTTTCATGGGAAGAACATCCAACAACATGAATCACAAGTACAAAGTAAACATAAATAATATTGTGGATTCATTGTCCTCTCATGGAGTAAGTTTTCTACAGCCACAATCCATGAGCCCAGCCTTTGAAAATACCTGAATGGACTTTCAGTCTCAGACCTCCTTCTGAGATCAATGTCCCTACTCAACATCACATGTTCATAGAACCGGATAACACTATCCACGTCCGATTCTCTGAATACACAAGAGAAACTGTTTCAGATGATGAAACGGAATCAATCAAATCTGAACTTGAAGC
>JAURVB010007436.1:0-11864 GCA_033002965.1 Piper betle
ATGGACGCAGGTTGACGCGCCTGCGTCTGCCCATTTAAGGCATGCACGCACGCCATTAATTTTATTTTATGTTTTCAAAATTTCAAATTTGTCACCAAAAAATAGTGTCAATTTAGTGACAAATTTAAAATTTGCTTGTTACCCACAATTTAGTGACAGATTTTAAAAAATTACTACACCATTATTATTAGTGGCAAAATTTGAGTGTCATCGATTTTTTACACTAAAAAACAGTGTCAATTCGGTAACAAATTAGTTTGTCACCAAAATATTCGGTGACAGTTTGGTGACAAATTTATAAAAAAGGATAACACCAATATTTTAGTGATTTTTCGGTGACAAATTTTGTCATCATATTTCATGGATAGTTGGGTGGCAAATTTATCACCAAAAATTTTGGCGACAAAATTTTAGTGACAGAAGGCTTATCTTCAACTAGTGTTATAAGCTTGTTGCAAAAGAAGGCATCAATGCAAGCTCGGAAAGTTGGCTATGGTGATTGGTGATGACGAGAAAATGAAGTGAGGGGCACCTGATTAAATTAAATAAATATTGGAAAAGCTAGAATGGAAATTTGTTCAAGTCATTAAGCTACCATTTTGATATAAGTGCTTGAACATTTTCTAACCAATATGGTAATTAAGCTTGAGGAATATATAGAAATTTTTAAAAAAAGACAAATTAATGAAGACTTGAAAACTCTTTCACTGGCTTCAAAGAAGCCAAAAAACAAATTACAAATACTTCATACATCATAACAAATATTAATTAAAAAATGGGGCACAATCTTTTCCTTTAATCAAACCACTTTACGGAGATGCTTTAGTAAAATGCTTAACTTGATCTTCTCGGATCGAACAAAACCTGCATCGTGATTCTTAAATTTTGAAAGAAGAAAAATTGGAGCTGAAGTTGCTTATTTAGCAAATACAATAATAGACACCTGCATTGGAATCATAAAGTGTGCAAAGTTAATTGTTGACCACACTCATCATATCATTGTAAAATTTACTTGAAAGGTGATAAGGAAGAACAAACATTTAACTGAATTTGATCAGTAATATGGGGAAGGCATGTGGTCATAATGGGGACGAGGAGAAGAATAGTCACGAGGAGACGATGGCGGCGGTGGTGGAGATGGCGATGGTGGAGGTAGAGATTTATGATTGAATGTAGGCTTCTCACAATCCTTGTGAGGGTTTTTGGGTCCAAAAGCAAGGAAGTTAACTTTGAGGATCACTTCTTTGTCTAATATATTGGTCTTTTTTATCATTGTACATGTCAATAATTGGGAACTTGCATAGAGAGTCCTTTGGTGCCTTGTAAAGTGTGGCCTTGCAAACATCAGCACCATGTTTTGCAAAGTCGAATCCTTCAATAGCAATGTTTGTATTCTCCATTGGACTTGGTCTCCCCATATGCATCAATCTTCTTGTTCCCATTGCATGTCACTTCGATAACGGCACCAAGTCAACCGTCAAAAGATCATGTTAAACTAGTATATACATATTTTTTTCTATTCCATATCTCATGTGTGCAATGCATATAATCATCATTAATTAATAATTCTAAAATAAATTTGTTAGAGACCCAAATATATGATATTTTTCAAATTATGAAGTAACCTTTGAGGGGTACTGCTCCATGTGGCTTGTTGGGGTGTTCTGAATCATAGCAAAGATAGCAGTGAACATTGCCAACAACCTTCACAATTAGCAGCTGGTCGTCAAAATGAGATGGTGGAGGAGGAGACGGTGAAGGTGGTGGTGGAGAATTGTAGTAGTAAGGTGGCGGTGGAGATGGTGAAGGAGGTGGTGGAGAAATTCGACCTTTTGATCATAATGTAGAGCACTCTGTCCAGACAGACAATAACAGCGCCAGCATCCTGAGAGGTATTATAGCATCGAAGTCGATCTATCTTCTGTTATTGACTGATATTACCACCGTGGTTGGATTTCTCATGCTGAGTGGAAAAAGAGGCGAAACTCCTGTTGGTGGAAGCAGAAATACAGTCTAAGAAACTGGCTTAGTGTTTATAGACTGTAGTGTTTATTCAGTTGTTCTCATCTCTTGTGTTTGCCTCCAACAATATTGGAAATAGTGTAACTCTTTCTTCATCACAAGATGGCTCTATATACGCATACGTTTACTGGTTTGAACATAGGTTTCAATCCCTTTTTCCCAAATTTTGTGTAATCAAGAGGTTATTTCAATTTTCCTACTAGGATGGTAAATTGCATACATCATGTTTACCAGTTTCTTCAGCTTTCTTCCGAGGATGATAAGTGTATATCTTGTTTGACGACAATTATCAATTGATAAAATGGTGGGGGAGAAGACAACGAGGAAGAGAGGATGGGGGAGAAAGAAGACCAGGCCATTTATTGAAAAAAATTCTTTACATTCCTCGGATCATAAATACTAATCTTTTTTATCTCCCAAATTGTAATATTAGCGGTGTATGCGATGCTGGTCAGTGCAGTTCATCTCTTAAGGTAAAAAGAGAGCCAAATGCGTAACCCAGAAAAAGTTGTTAATTTGTGTTCATCTATAACTTATCATGCAACTATTGCATCATACATGCAACTATTGCATCATACAAGGTGTCAACCGATGTAACAAAGTCTTCAATTTTACAGCAGTCCATCAAACTCATTGCAAAATTTTTCGTGGAGAAGGCTCTTTTCCAAGGAAGTTCACGTTACTATAACTATGCACAATTATGCAGACGTTTTACTAGCATCCATGGCTCCCTGCCAAATGTAAAAATGCTTAAGCTTTTAACAATGTCAATGTTCCCATGATCAAATACTTGCTTGGAAGCTCTCTCGGGCAAGGTGCAAGGTACGTAATTTTTTTCCTAGAAAAAGGGAAATTAAATTTTTAGACAATGAACAAAGAACAAATAATCACATGCATACAGATCTACATGCACGCACAGACATACATACAAACAAACAAACAAACATACAAACAATAATAAATCACAGGGCAAAGAGTTCGAGATTTTTTAGTTTAATACCTCTGGATATCACATATCTGTGACGTAGACAAACCCTGCTACATTGCTGCAGCAAATGGTTTAACGTAAGATTAAAAAGGCTATAAACTGAAATTTATCTTCTTCAATAGTGGAGACCAAGTTAAACTGTAAAATTGGTTGAGACTACCAACTTCTAAAATGGCTACTACATTTATATCATAAATTGATGCCATACAAAATGCCGTATAATTGATTGACTTGAGCATACTGACAACCAAAACAAACAAGTGACAATCGTCATACAGTAACATTATCATGTCACCATTAATTTATATAACTATTCGACCCTCATAAAAATGGTAAGGATGGTAAAAGTAATTAGCTAACTTATACCTGGAGAGCATTTCTTCAGGTTCTTTGGCATGTGAAACAGCAAGAACAAGGTGAAGAAAATCTCTGTTAATGTTCAAATGGACAAGACGAAGGAGGTCAGCTGCAGGTTCTGCACCAATAGTAAGGGCGGAATAAGGTGCTTGAGGTCCACTGCCTATTCGATACACAAATAGATCACTGAAATTTGCAATATTTGAATGAGGAGAAAGATCATTCCCCAGACCATAAAAGTATTCCCGCATAGGAACGAAAAGCAGGTGTCTTAAGTGCCATTCATAAAGCACAGATTATCTGCATAACACATAATTACAAAATTGATCAAGTTTAGAAGACAAGAAAAATATGAATTAGGTATTCTTTCTCTCATCAAAATGAGATGTGAACCAGAGTAAGGGGCTTCTAAAAATTTAGAAGATATTAATAAAAAAAATTTAAATAGATGGAGTTAGGAAAGGCATGTGGCTATAAACATTTTTCCTGCTGCAAAGATGGCATCTATATCAAGCATTGGGGGATAAGAAGCAAACATAAAATTTTTTCCTGCTGCAAAGATGACATCTATATCAAACATCGGGGGATAAGAAGCAAATTTATAAAAGGGGAATAGTGATTATTACATTTTGAGCTACAGAGGCTGAAAGCTCACACTATTGGGATTGCTTTCAGGGTCTAAATTAAAAAAGAACCTCCAAGCTTTACCGTATTCTATAATTCCAAGCTTCTTGAGCATTATATCTGCAGGTAGTATATTTCTTTTTCTTAAGAGGATTGACTCAAGGACACCATCATGACTAATTGTTTTGTTTTCACATCGATTACTGACATCAATTGGTTATGATACTTCAATTGGAGATACATAATCCACATAACTGATCTTACCTCAAATGGACTAAGTATAGATCATAATAAATCACAGAGATATTCAGAATTTAAGAGATATTTCTGAATCTTCGAAAGAAAGTCATAATATGTCTTACCCTTATTCTATGACTTCTTGCCTTCTGGCGGATCTTTGTATTCCTTGGAACTACACCTGATTTATGCAGCTTAACGACATCAACATATGGTTTCCCCTTTAAAGCATCTTTTAACATAATGCAAAGTTTCTCCTGCAGAGTCAACAGAACAAGGTTTTGTGATTATATTGTCTACCAATTGCAATGAAAAACACAACCACCAACCAGCCTAGATTAGCTTCTACAATAACACAATTATCAGCTGAGCAAAAACATTAGAGTGATTTACAATAAAAAATTTAAAATTATTAAAGAAAGATCTATAGTGTAGAAAAAAATATCATATTGATATTTCAAAGAAATATTTTTACCTGACCAAGAACCAAAATAACATCTGCATTTAACGCATCTATGGAATGACGAAGCAACTGCATCAGAGAATGTATTTTAGCCCATTTCTCAAAAAATAAAAATGCTGAAATATGAAGTTTGCATGGGTTTACCTCATAACCTACACCCTCCACCCATCCCATAGTATTGATCACCATGCCAGCAGCTCTGGATTCAGCATTTCCAGTGAACTGTCTCTCAAGGGTTTTGCCAAGCTCATTAACAACTGCCTTGTACAACTCAGGGTTCACACTACAACAAAACATATTAAGCAAAAGATGATGAAAATGAAATTTGTTTTGCTGAATGCTAGTAGTCTACTTCTCAAAGAGGATTGAATAACACATACTTTCTTCATAAAGTCAATATTCACTACAAACTACTATTTCTCTTATCATGAAGTAGTGCAACAGAGGATTCAACAGCTTTCATGTACTTAAGACGAAAATAAACTTGAAGTTGAGGAGCTAAAAGCAGATCCTAAGAAGATATTTTTAAGTTCCACGAAAGAAAAAAAAAGAAAAATAGAACTTAGCAAGTAAAGGGCAGCACCTTGGTGTTGTGTGTCCAAAGAAATAGACAGGTGGCATTTTAAGAGGAATCCCCTCTCAATAGGAGTAGCAGCTATACATCCTGGTATAGTTATTGAGCTCTGGCCGTAGGTTTCCATCCTTGTCTTGCGGCCCAACTTAATGGCATCTTTGACAAACTACTCTTTCCTGAATCTGTAGAACCAACAACCATTACCCTCGGCCCCTAAGAAGAAGAAAACAGATAGAGTTCTGTAACTAGGGATATGAAAAGAAATTCAGCCACTCTCAGAGGAACTTCACACAGCTATCAGCAGGTACTAACAAGAAAACTCATCAGATTAAGCAGCACAAAGAGTTAATGTAAATCTGAAGAGAAAATGAAATAAAGATTTGCTAGAATTTATCAAAAAATAAATAAATAAATAAAGATTGATAGTCTATTTTGAAGCCTCATCAATACTCAACTTTGAACTATTAGTTGACGGCATTAATTATTAAAAAAAGTCTTTAGGTTTTTAATACTCGGTCTGCTTTTGTAAGATAGCTTCCGATAAAATTAGCTAGCAAAATCTTATTAGTGGTATTCATCAGATACTTTTGACTCTAATGAATATACCACAGGGCCATGTTGCATCTAACACAACATGTTGCTTATAAATCAATACTTTGAATGATACCAAATGTGCATTTAAGAAGAAAAATACTCACATTAAATTCATATGAAAAACTGCAACATAAAGCAACAGAGTGATATGATGGACTGTGCGTATGTCACCTGGGAGTCTTTCTCAGTGCTAGTAAACTAACAAATCTCCACTCTAAAAGAAAGATCAAATCCAAAATTTTTATTATCTAGTTAACTAAATCACTCACCATTAATGATGGGGAGCTCTATAACAAACATATAGAGAACTTTTTAAAAAGAAATTAACACTCTCGGACTTTTCTCAACCAATTTCTACCCGATGTTCCTAAGGATCAAACTAAGAGCAGCCCAAGAATGATCATATCGTACACTTTGATTATCAAGCAGACTAAATTACTCGCCTCTAACTCTTTGATCCCTATTTCAACTGATTTTTACTCAAAATGCATAAATAACAAACACGAAAAAGACCAAAATGCTCTAATCCTACGGCTTGATCATCTAGCAAACTGATTTACTTGCTCTCCTTGGCCAGCTGGAACTGCCGCGACGGCGAAGGCGCCGCCATTTCCCCAACTCTGAGGACCGCCGCCGGCGATGAAGAAGGAGAGGAGGTCCCCTTCGGCTATAGAGGCGGAGACCTTTCCGGCGGCGGCGATATAGTCGGCGCGCGTCGCCGGCGGTCGGAGAGCTCGTGAGTCGACTCGGCCAGGCCTTGTTTTCCAATATCGCCAAGATGATTTAGGTGCGCCATCTCATGGTAGGCCAACGCAGCACCTATTATGGTCGTTCGCTTGTTTATATAGAAAGCCCAGAATCCAAACAAAAACCAAACATAATTTGGCCCCACTCGTTCACTAAAATATTCTCTTTGTTGGAATTTTGCAAGTCATATATAATAACAACCAATAATAACATTACTTATTATAATATAAAATGTTCAAAATAAGTTACATATAATTACTCTTAATAAATCTAATCTAATGAGCTTAATCTAAGACTTGCAATCTAGAATTGAACCAAGCAAAAAAGTCATATGGACTTCTTGTTCTATGGCCCCCACGTTATTCTTAAGATCATGTTCTGAGTAAATACATGAAAAATAAAACAGTAACTCTATTTTACATGTTTTTTAAATGAGGAAAATAATAATATATCATTATTGGGGCATAACTAAGGATTGAAAATAATTAGTAAGGATATAGATGCAAACTTAATATTACTCCAAGCCATATAAATAATAAATTATATAAAAACACTTGTTTGTAAATGATGCTTAATTTAAGATAAACAAATAAAATTGAAGTCAACTCCCTTCCTAATAAGAGTCTCACAAGTTATCCATATTTTCTTATTTATAAATCAAACTTAATTGAATTTGAACAAAAAAATCTTGACTTTCCAAGAAGCCTTAAACCTAAGGAGATTAGTGAGATACAATTTACAATTTATCATAAAAAATACTACAAGCCCATTAATCAGATTACACACTTCTTACCCTTGTCAAACTGATTCATAAGATTGGGAGCCTAAAAAGATTCATACTAGATTTATAATTTAAAATCATTAACAAATGTAATTTTATTCGAAGTAAAATATTATTGAGACATTATTCGGGCGCGGGATGTCCACCCTCACAAATCGCCTTTGCCACGTAAAGAAATCGTGCAAGCTAAATAAAAATAACACCGCGAATAAGGAATAAACACCTAAGATTTTCACGTTGTTCCTTAGGGTTCAACTTAAATCCCTAAGTCATTCCACGGTGAGATTGATACTCATAATCTACTATTTCTACTTTGATTTTACACTTTACACAAGATAGTGAACATTGCCGCCTTTTGAGTTGATCTGTCTTTGATAGCTTTGACTCCAATGTCTTAGTTCGTCCCTTTATTATCTTCAAATCCTAAAAATAACCCACCATTGCATCCAGAGTGTTCATTAATAGTGGGATAGCAAGTTTCGCCTTTATCCAAGGTCTAGAAGACCTTCAAATTATTTTTTGGAGTGCTAATGGACTGAACTGGGTTGGTTCAAACTAGGAAAATATTAGACCGGGCTGATTTATAAAACCCATGATTCAAATCAGGGTTTTATAATCTAAACTAGTCGACTCAACCATTATTTTCAATCGAGTTAAATTTTAGTTACGGGACGACCATTCGTTTTTCTTAGATAACCATTCGTTTTTCTCACCTGACCATTAAGTTTCTCACCCTAACATCTATATATTTTACACTTCTGTCATTCAATCGCCATCATCCTTCTCACTCAACTTCCTTCTTCTTTTTCTTCCTTCTCTTTTCCCTCACGATCCTTACTCGAGCCTGCCACAACCACTCACCATCACCACAAGATTGATGATTAGGTATGAGTAGGAGCTCACCGTTTAGGCGCTAAGACACGTTCAGAGCTTCTATCAGGTATATTTAGGACTCGCTTCTTGTTTTACGCTCTACTATATTTTGTTTTGTTTTATTACATGCAAGACATCCCACTTAACCTGGGTCATTTAATCGATCAATCTTCCGGATTAATAACCCTCGAGGATGAGATCCCTCGAGTATGTTTTCGAAAACAAGATCCACCACAAGTTACTTTCGGGCCTATTTTATGAATCCCTACCTAGACCTATATATATGTAGTTTTTGTTTTTTTTTTCGACAACCACACGAGCATGCATGTGCCAATCGAAGCCGCCAACAACCATATGCGCTCGATGCCGACAACCATATGTGCCAGTCATAAGTCAGAAATACCGACAACCATGTTACGTAAGTGGGTATGGAAGAAAGTGAAATGAGAAAGATGATTTCAGTTCAGTAGATGCCCTTTAAAGAATTCACGAAGTTTTCTTTCATATGAGAGTTTGCTCTCATAGCTAGTTTTATATTAGTTATATTTTTGGATTAGTAACACTTGTTACTAATGTATTTTTATAATATATGTAGGTAATGATTAGGAGTAGGATGAGCTAGTCGAGACGGAGGAGCAGTGAGGTCTCTTGCACACATGTCTAACGATAGAATATTGGGTTATGTTGTCATTATATTGGGAATGATATGATGTAATAATTGAATTCATGTGTTTTAATAAATATATTTATATATTGAATATGTACAGCAAGTAAGACCCAAAATTTAATGTAAAAAGTAATTAAAATGCATAGATGGGTCGAGACCCAAGATTCAGAATGAATTATGTAGCAGATTAGAATTTTGTGTAAATATCCATAAGTGATATAATAACTTTATCATTTTTTATCGCTATTATTTTTTGTATGAACTGGTTGTCATGTGATTTATGTAGTTGCATGTTAGGTTTATTTTTGTGTATCTATCCATGCATAGCGATAAACTTCTTCCATCTTGAGACGCTGAGAGTAGATCCACATGGTTGGGTTCGGGTTAACCGACCTAATCGAGTAGATCCACTGTGAAAAGTTCTTGCAGTGCTGTGTATCAGCCGACCTCTATCTCTATTTTTCGGCAAGAACGAAGGCTTAATGTGTCGGTAATCGATTTGTGTTTGTATTTGGTGACAAGGGTGACCTATTGACGACGGCAGCTATTCCTGATGTGTGGTGATTGGCTAGGGCGGAGTTCGAGTAGGTGGCTGCTTACTACTGCCGTGCTGCTTTGGCGACGGTCTTTCGAGGCTCTTCAGCGGCAGATCTATTGTGGTTTCCGGTGATTTTGAGGCTCTTCAGCGGCAGATCTAGACTTGGGCTTGTTGTAGGTGTTCAGGGAGCCCGGTGAAAGTTTCGTTCTACCATGCGGTGCCCTGGGCTATCCATACGAAGGCCGGCAAGATGGTTGCTTCTCTGCACTTTTTGCTTTACTACTCTGATCGGGTGCTTCACGGCGAGATTCCGGCTACGTAGGGCTTCCTTGACGACGGATATCGGCTGAGTTGTGTCGGGGGCATTCCAATGTCTGCATTGGTGGGCTAGGGGGTCACCGGGGGAAGTTTTCAGTGAGCAAGCTCCTCCCCTTTCTTTCCTCTTCACTGCTGTGCTTTTTCTTTCTTCTTTTCTTTTTCTTCAATTCCTGTTGCAGTACCGGTGGGCAGAGCTCTCCTCCTCCTCTTCAAAGTGATGAGCAAGAGGCTACAACGCCAAGATTCGAGTCTACTTTGGCAGGGCGGTGGGGTTGTGGACTTCTCTCCTTGGCAAGACTTGGCTCTGGCGAGGATAGAACACAGGCATGGTGCAACAAATCTTCAAAGCAACAAGACTCCCACGACGGCTCTTTCCTGCAATGCTCCAACACTTCACAGTAGGGGACTTCGATCGGGTGTTTACGAGGGTCACCGGAGCAACCTCTCTGGCGAGGGGCTCCTCCCTCAGGCTTCTCTTCTTGACTTCTTCTTTCCTGCTACTTTCTCTCTTCTCTTTTATAGTTCATAGGAACATACCTTCTTTTTTTAGCGTAGCCCCCCTTCCTTGACTTTAATATGATCTTTTATAGAACTCCTAGCATCTATATAGTTCCTGATTATGGCCATTGAATCCTCACTTGCCCAACTATTTTTGGTTTTTCATTTCAAGCCCTGTAAATCCTCACCAGCCCTTCTTATTCTCTCCTTCTTATCTTCTTCTTTGGATTTTGGAACCACCGAGGATTAGCTGTGAGGGCATGGGCTCAACCAAGGGGTTCGATCACATGGTTTGAACAAATAGATATTTACCTATGTGAGGGAGCGAATATCGTTTATTATGAATTGGAAGGAGAAATATAATATAGTATGTGTGGGAGGGAGAGAGTGTGTAATTTTTACATAATGTCCACTTCACCTCCAATCAAAATTTACTTAGGGGAGGGAGTTGGTTTAGATAAATCATTTGGTTCAAAAAATAAAAATTGTGGTATATATAAGATGGGTTACTTTAGGAAATTAGATGTATATAGAAGGCATTAAAGATTGAAGTGGGAGAGATTTTTTGGTACGTTATTCGGCAGATGCAGGCGGCGAGAAACAATGGCCGCCTAGTTCAACAATGACAGGATAGAGCAGCAATGGCGGCATGCTTGTCCTTTACCGGTGAGTCTGTGAGATAGATGTGATTAGTTGCAGTTACCATAAATGGGTCCTCTGGGGAGTGAAGTTTTTGAACAAGGGAAAAAGAGGTAAGATGTATTTTTACAGGAGGCAGTGAGCGACCAACCGAAGGTCACAATGAGGCATATAGAGTTGAAAGGCAACAACATGATGAGAATGATAAGATGAGTAGTATGACTAGTTAGACCTTGCAGACAAGAGCACAACGAACAAGACTGTTCCTAGAACATCTATCAATTCCCCACGATATAGGTAATTGGATTGTGCTCAATTAGAGTTTAGGGTAGGCAGCAAAATTATTTATGAATAATTTTTTTCCTCCAATGCCTAACTTTTGAAGTGGAGTTCCATTGCCACTGCAATAAGACAATCTTGTTTATCTTCCTTTATCATAGTCAGTGGTGGGTCGGAGTATAGATATGGACAACAAAATGATTCAAAGGTCTTTGAACAGATCTGTTCTTTGGTCAAGTAATTGATGAATAAATTGATGTATATGTGATGACATTAATGACTGACCAATTTGTGTGAGACATTTTTATTGGATAATATCAATTTTGTGTCTACAGTGATGTGTAATGGTGCATAGTGCACCTAGCTTTTCAATTATTCATTGAACTAGACTTATTGTATTAGATGATAAAAATACACAAAGGTTAGTTAGTGTTGTTGTATTATATTTTTTCATAAAGAGAAACTTGGTTGGGTTGTGTGATGATGGTTGCGTTAGCTTAATTTTTACATACTAGTTTGCCACCTCCGAAGGTGGTCCTGGCTGCGCCTTCAGTTGGTGTGAATGATGATGTCATAGAAGTGCACAAAATAGTAGGGGCGAAGATGGAGGGGAGAAAATTAGTTAAGGTGAACAAAATATAAATAGACAACAAGAAGGAAGAGAG
>JAURVB010007437.1:0-19605 GCA_033002965.1 Piper betle
GAAAATTTTATTCCTTAAGTTAACTTTTGGATTAAGAGAGACCCATAACACCTATTGCAAATCCGTTTTGGGGGCCCAAAGGGCCTAACAGTGGTATCTAAGCTTGGTTGGGGGCTCAAAGGGCCTCAAGAAGTGGTATCAGAGCCTGGTTACAATCTCGGATCTTGGGAGATTTGGTATTTGCCTACACCGATTATCGGAGTTTCCTTTATGGGTTTTGCCTACATGCCGATTATCGGAGTTTCCTTCATGGGTTCTACCAGATGATTTGAGGGGAGTTTGTCAGGTGGGCCGTCTGATTTAAGGAGAGTTGTTGGGTTTATCTCACATTGTTCGTAGAGGGTGTTAGTAACTTGTATATAGGTTACTGAGAAAGCCTTATTCTCCGAGCTAGCTTTTGGATTAAGAAAGACCCGTGAAACCTATTTTAATCTATGGCATATTGCTTATTAGTTGATTTAGTCCCCCTTGCACAACGCGGGAAAAAGAAACAGAAACTTAGGAATATTTTCAAGATTATGCACAAAAGCCGAAACAAATTTCGAAATCAAACCACTTTTTATTTTCTTTGTAAATCACATTGTTGCTGAGTACTAGGGAAAGATTGTTACATTAAGCAACATTGGTTTGCTGCTGTCATGTCTTCTTGCAGCACATTCCTCGAAGCATGGACAGTAGCATTTTGCAAAATGAAACTCTGATTAGATTTCCTCAACAGTTGCAAATGATGGGGTCAATGAGTTCTTTAAGTGGCGCGAGCTCCTTCTTCTCAATCAAGTTGAACTCCTGCATTCAAAAAGATCATATTTTGAATGTTCTTTAGAAGGATTAATTGTTTCATTACCAAGTACGAACAATGATCATTGCATGCTCAATACTTTCAAGCGAAAAAAGAAGTACCCATGTGAAAAGGATGAAATGCTTGAAGCAAGTATTAAGATGTCGCTCTTCCTTGTGAGATAAAATCGTCTGAAAGTGAGAATGGTAGATGTGTGCATAAACTCTAAACAGCCTCTTGAATATCGTTTTCACAACTTCGGGAAAATGTGAAGGAAATGGTGCACCTACATATCAGAGAAAACACATGTTTTTATAGAAAATGTTCCACGTTTTAACAGTTCAATGTCGTCCATCCATAATAAGAAGTACATCTCTAACCTAGATTCTGAGGAAATATTGCTTCGTCGTCAAGTTGAACCACAATCCAATCCATCAGATACTCCATATATTTTGGTGCAGAAACCTCGATTGGTTTTTTTATATTAACTCCATCAGCCCATCGATACTCATATCTGTTAATTTTTAACAACAATCATATATATGCATTGCAATTATCTAGTTGGGGTTTTGCTATGATCAAAGAACAGGATACAACAATCTGAATCAGAATGTCATACTTCGGCCCTGCTGTCATTGTTGGGCAGCTGACTGGTGTGCAGAATTCAGTAAGAGTGTTATACAAAAGATGCACTTGCTTAAAGAAATCAACAGCTGAAAAGTATAACAAGATGGAGTAAACAAAAGTTCATTACATAGCATTTCGTATTACTGAGAACCTAAAACATAAGTTTACGACAGGCAATTGACAAATGAAAAAGGTTTTGATGCACCAAGTGCCAATGTTCAAGGTGTTCTAGTGAAAAGCAAAGTGGCGAGTTTTTTAAATACTCCCAGTCGTCTTGCATGTATCTGCAACATTATAGAAGCGTCCTACTCACATTTTTTATTGCAATTCTTTTCAAGATGACCATCATGCTATTTTTTTCTGCGTATCATCTTCTCATGCTCACATAATAGTTGAAGAATCTGACTAGTGCTCACATGATTGATAAACAAGTAACAGAAGAACATGAGAAAGAGTAATACTATTCGCAGCCAGCCATTCATTAGGGTCCTCTCCAGGGGGCAATTTAACAGCTTCCCTCAAGTTCCCGAAACCCAAAGTAGCATCAATGTGCTTTAGCAGTTGGCCCTGCACGAGATACAATTTTTTACATTTCTGAAACAATTTTAACTACTTCAGTAGGCAAAGGAAATCCCTGCTCCAGGTACAATATATTACATATCTGAAACAACAATTTCATAAGGTAAAGGATACAAATACTGCTGGAACCTTGGTATTAATGATTGTTGGCAATTAGGAGATACATACTCCCATTAAGAGTGCATCTCACCCAATCAGATAACCTTGATTATGTTGTTACCATTCAGATTATTGCGCTGCTATTGTATACTTAAAACTAAGATCTCATATCATATTTTTAAATAAAGACAAGGCAGCCATCTACACAGATAACACATGGTGTTCAAATCTATTTTATGATTAAATAGGAGCAGATAACGAATGTAGATTTTTCGAAATTTACATGAGGTTATGAGGTTAGATGGCATATCAATATGTTCGACATTACCTGTAACAGCAGCTAATTATCATTATTTGGTAAAGACTTGAGAGCAATTCATCAAGAAATATAAAATTGTTCTTACTTTCTTAATTTCTATGTAGCAAATGAAAGAAAAAACATAATGGTTGTTCTAAAGAAGAAAGTAATAGTAAGACTAAGAAGAAGATGAACAACCTCACTTCCCGGTGGAGCAATTTTTTTGGGTCGAAAAGTTTTGTGGTTCCTGTGAATTGATGAAATTAAATTAAACTACAATGCAGAAAAGAACCATTAATACGAACAATATATGAGACACTGGGGCCAAACTATACCAATTCATCCAAAGCTTTTTTCTTTCATAAAAGACGCCTAAGTAGACATTTAAATATTATGAACTCCTATTGACTTATCTCCTCTGTAGCTCCTGTAAAATAAAATCCTACAATAAAGAAATCTTACCTGCCCTACATCACTCCATCAAATAACCCGCCGACCAATCATAAATATAGAACATTTATCTTCAATTCAACTCCCTCTAACAGTCACAAAATCTACTGGAGCATTTATTTGATATGAATTTTACATTCCCATTTGATTTTTTTGAATGGATGAAACGAAAACTCAAAACTACCAACACTGCATCCTACATTAAAAAATGAACCAGTTATGTAAGCAATTTGTCGATCACATTCCATGCACAACTGACGGAAAACAAGTCCCTAATAGAACTCTTTGTATCCCATTCTACAACAAACGAAAATGTGAGGTAATGGCCTCACCGATTGCCTAGGCCAAAGAGGCTCATTCTGGGAACAATTCAAAGATTCAAACACAAGCACTACCAATATATATATACATATATACCACCAATTATATTAATGATGTAATTACACTTATCAAGAGTCATTTCTATACCATATATCGAGGAGATATTTTTGAATAAATATAGGAGAATACTAGGAGCTAAAGAAGAAGAAACAATGCATCAATTGATTATAGTATCTTGTTTGCTTATAAAATAAGATTCCTCATTGTATCAATATATGTTTGAGTTGAAATGAATTGAGATTTGGCTTTATTTATCTTCTATTGTGCTGTTATGTAGGTGTAGTTATTAATTTAGAAATCCCTCACCAAGTTTGCATCAAATTGGTGTACCTCTTGGTTGCTCCCTAGATGTATGTATTACTCTATGACAGATTCTATCTTCCCATCATGGCAAACAGTCATCCCCTTTATCCGTCTACAAATATTTTCCATATTCACCAAACACTTCCTCCTTCCCATTATCGCAGACGGTTGTCCCCTCAATTTGCCCGCAAATCTTTTCCATATTTACAAAAAAAATAATAAATGAAAAACGAAATAAAAGTAGTGTTACGTGGATTAATTTCCGTTATGCCTCTTGACTCTCTAATTTTCAAATATCATGTTCCTACTCTCAAAGGAGAGTAATTTTGAATGAACCTATTCTTCTAACTATCTACTATTGGATTAGCTTATTTTTCTACCCATCTAGTCTTGTTGGTTGATAAATTTGATTATCTACTCTTGGAACTCAATGATGAGTTCCTTTTAAAAAGGAAGTATGATGTAAGACATGCATTCTTATCAAGGAGTCATTTTTATACCACATATCGATGAGACAACTTTGAATAAATAATGTAATGCATTAATTAAATATAGTATTTTATTTGTCGTAAAATAAAGCTTCTTCCTTGTATCAATATATGTTTGAGTTGAAATGAATTAATATTTGACATTTATCTACTATTATGTAGGTGTAGTTATTAGTTTATAAATCCCTCGTCAGTTTTGCATCAAATTCATCAAATTGGTGTACGTCTCAGTTGCCCCCTAGTTGTATGTTTGATTGTACGACAGAATCTATCTTCCCATCACCGTTAACAGTTGTCCTTTCGATCTGTTTACAAATATTTTCCATATTCACCAAACACTTTTACCTTCCCATCATCGCACCCTCGATTTGCCCTCAAATTTTTTTCATATTCACAAAAAAAAAATAAACGTAGACGATTATTTTCCATTATGCCATGACAGTTTTGCATCGATTAAACCATTTTAAGGTAAGAATCAATATATAGTGAAAGAGTAATAAGTAGTGAGAAGGCAGAAGCCAATCGACCGGATTGATTGAGATGGACGATCCCCACCACGGTAGCCGGGTTGCCCTCACTGCCAACCCTTTTTTTTAGCATATCGAGGAGTCCAATGCTACTCAAGGTGGGTACTTTTCTCTCGAATGAATCTTTCTCCGACATATGAATAAACATTGAGTTATTGACAGCAATGACAAGGTTGATCCGGTGATGACTAATTTCTTTTGCATGATTTCACTGACGTGCCAAGCTTATCTATAAGACAAATTCTATGTATGTCTTCTTTCATTGGATTTATTGGATTTGTTCGTTTGATATGTCTCTGATTTCTGTAGACGTCTTGGAATATCATCATTTTTATTAATTGAAGGGAAGCATAAAATAATTACTTAATAATCAAAATACAATATATATATATAATAAATTATTATAATTTTGTTAATCTTTATTTAATTAGAATTTATCTCTTAATTCAGAGTCTATGAATAGTTTAGTGATATAAAGGAATTTTTAAAGACAAAATTTCTTTAACGTGAATGATAAATATAAATATTTAATATTTACTGGAGTACGATTAAATATATTATTAATAGAATGTATTTAAGATGTTAGACAATTGAGTAATTTTTTATGGCTTTAATATATTTTTGAAAACGAAAATTCTAAGTTGAAAAACCTTGAAAAAAACAGGTTATTTATCTTAAAACGAATCTTAAATACTATTAAATTAATTTTATTTAATAATATTTATGGATTATTTCTAATAAGCTTTATGTACTTTCTTTTCGTATTTCATTATTAATTGTCTTTATTCATTATCTTTTTGTATTTTGTTATTAATTGTCTTTATTTATTATATTTTTGTATTTCTATTTATGACGATTGATCTCTTTATATTAATATTGTTAATGAGGAAAATAACTATAATATTATTATGATTAAGTTTAATTTGGTTAATTTTATATTTAAAATAATTATAATGACTTAAAATTTGATAATTAAATCATGCCCTGTTTGCATCATGCTTAGGCAATCCAATCAATTATAATTTAACATTGGATATTTTTAAGTGAAGTTAATTGATATTCACTATTTTAGTTTACAAATAATAATTAGTTATATTTAAAATTTTGATTTTTATATTGCTTATTATAATGTAAAAATAAATATTATTAACAAAGGAATGCGTTGAAACACTTAGCCTGATGGTATATCTGGTAATTATTTCTCTTTCTATCTTAAATTTTGGTTGCATCTTGTTCCTCTAACTCTTGCATGATGATAACAACTCAAGTTCGATAATAATTATTAAATAAAACAAATTATCTACACAATTTCAAAACTAGAAGGGATCTGAGTAAATTTTTCTGTAACCATGTGGACACGTAGTGGCTGCGGGGAAGTGAAGCCGAGCCTCTGACTCTGGCCCATGTTGGCCTTAGCACCACCTCGGCTCCCACTGCCCTTCACAATTTTTTTCAAAAAAACCTAGTCATGGCTAGAAGATTTTTTCTCTGTAATTTACAAAAAAATTATTTTTTTGTGGTTTGTCATGATTTTTTGTGAGAAAAACTATCACAAAATCTTCTTTAATATTTTTTAAAAAATTTAAATATTTGACACTATTTTTTTCCATAGAATTCCGTGGATAAGTTTTTTTTAAAAAAATTTGTTAAGTTTAACACAAAGTTGTCACGGAAATTTATGTGGGGTAAAAATTTGTCGGTTAGAGCTGATGTTAACACTTTGTTATGAAATTTCTGGCACGTAGGCTTGCCACCGTGTTTGGTGACAAAATATTTGACATGAAATTTCAATGGTAAAATTTATAAAACATTTGATATAGAAAATATTCGTAACAATTTTTGTGTGACGAAAGAGCCTTTTTCCACTAGTGATAGTAAGTAAAAAGATAGATTAAAAAGTTGATTATAGCGAAATAAAAAATAAATACATTGATTGTTTTTGATAAATTTCTAGTGTGTTTTTGGTTATATAGAAAAAGAACAAAAGAAAATTCGTCCGCTAATATGGCTACCCATTTTTCTCTTTTTCTTACTATATTTTGTGAGGAGAGGATTTGTCTTCATCTTTTCGACTTTTCTTATGAAGCCCCACATAATATAAACCATTTTTCTTTCTCAGAAGATTTTCTTTCAATCCAACATTGAAAGGAATAAAAAATTCCCCCCTTTCCCTTTCTCTCAACCCTAGGGTCTGTTTGGATTGTGTGAGTGGAAAAATATACGAGAAAAATATATTTTTTTACATTTTTAATTTTGCTTGTATTGTTTGTAAGAAAATATGGTATATTTTTTTACATTATTATTTTTGCTTGTTTTGTTTGTTAAGAAAATGTGAAAAATGGAAATCAGTTTTTCATCATGCTAGAAAACTTTTTGCAGCCATTTTTTTATAAAAAATACAAGAAAATGAGAGTGAAAATAATGCTAAGCAAACTCTTCTTTCATTCTAACTAAACACTTGAGAGAAAATAATAAGTAAAGACAATAAAAAGAAAAATAGTTGCTTTTTATTTTCTTTCTTTTCTCTTCATATTTACTTTCTTTTAGTTTCTCAGAGACTTTGAAGGACACAAACAACAGTGATATACCCTTTTATTAAGAAAAAAACCTGAGGCACTAATATTTTGAACATTTGGTTCATTGAATTTCCAGTAAGGAAAAATTCGTTGGGTAGATAATTCTTGGTGGAGTAGGAAATTATTCTCCATGGCCTTAGGTGAGATTTGAGCTCACAATCAATGTACTTAAGTCACAAGTTTTCATCTATCTCTTCCCCTGGAAAATTTTTTGGCTCCTCTCGGAGTCCCCAGCGTCTATCGGCGTCGCTGCTGGGCGTTGCCAAAACCTGGTCCTTCCCTTAACATCCATACGCGACTATCGACGTGACCTTCACCAGTTTTTAGATAACGCAAGCAGCAATAAACGGTGGAGAATATGCACCAGGTTATTACATTTCCTATCTCTTGTTGGTATTTGATCTTCTGGGGTTATTGTCATTCCTAGTTCATATTCTCGCCACACAATCAAGATATATGATTCATAACATTACTTCAAAGATAACCATGACAAATTATCTTCAAGGCCAACACTAACACTCATACCAAACAAATTATAAAAGGTGCTACACCACTCATCTGATACTTGATACTACTACTTCACCCAAGAAAAAAATCAACACAAACCAGTTCAAGGTGGGAGCCATGCGCTTCTTTATAGCTTAGTTGGTTCCACCAAGAACACCCTTGAGCTTCTTCACTTGAGCCTCATCCAAGAAGGTGGTCTTCACAATCGTCGGCGTGGGCAGGCTGCTCCCGAACAAGGCAATGGAGGTGATCTGCAGCCCAGGGCTGGGGCTGCTAAAGCTCACGAACGCAACGGCGGGGGTCTGGCCGGCATTGATCTGGAAATGCAGCAAACCCTGTGGGAAAACCATGACGTCCCCCTTCTTCAA
Organism: Piper betle; assembly: GCA_033002965.1. Taxonomy (NCBI): domain Eukaryota; kingdom Viridiplantae; phylum Streptophyta; class Magnoliopsida; order Piperales; family Piperaceae; genus Piper; species Piper betle. The sequence goes on from JAURVB010007437.1 coordinate 7,982, forward strand.
GGTCTTGTAGTAGACGCCGTTGGCCGAGGAGACGAAGCCGGCGCAGATCGAGCCCTCTGACACCACCAGCACCTCCGACGCCCCCGGGTGGGTGTGGAGAGGGACGACGCCGTCGGCCGCGAGGTCGAGCCGGGCCAGGGAGATGCCCAGACCGTTGACGCCGGGGAACTGCTCGACGAAGGCTGGCGTCACCGCCGCCTTGATAATGTTAGTCGTGTTGCCGGCGGTGCCGAGGCCGGAGAAGACGAAGTCGGCGGTTGTGACGGCGGAGGTGCTCTTGCATGGGTAGCCGGCCGGCCCCTCTGCGCCTTTGAGGTCTGCTACACAGAAGTCAAGGCCATAAATGGTGCAAGTGAGTGATGGTAGAAGGATGAGCAAGGAGCTAAAGAAGGTGATGGCCTTCATCTTTTGGGAGACTGGGTATTTCCAATTTTAATCAATGGAAGTGAATTATGCCAGTGTTAGCTACAAGGATTGTGGTATATATAGAGAATGGAAAGAACTAGAGATAGAACAAGAAATTGGTTATGCAATGGGCAGCTAGGGTTCACGTGCATGGTAATTTTGACGCCGAAATCAACTCTTGAGCATGAGGACAATCCGTGAGCTGTATGAGACGATGATATTTTTGGTGCTCAGAGATGGAAACAAACAAGAATTCCAAGCAATTGCCCATGACTTCGTTTGATGAGATAATTCGAAGATTCGAGGTAACAGATATATTCTGGGGGGAACTAATGACATCCACAATTGAAAAGGGTTGGCCTTCTATCTTTCGGCATGGGCTGACGAAAGAAGCTTTTAAGGGTTTATAATTCCATCCAAAAGTTGACGTCAAAAGCTGCTATTAATGATCTTCGCTCTTTGACATAAAAATTAAATCTTGTCTATTAATGATCTTTGACATAAAAATTAAATACTGTAACAAATCGGTCCAATGTGCAATTGGGCTTAAATTATTTTTAAAAAATTGGTTAAAACCAAGTTGAAGATCATTATACACGTTGTAACTAATAAATTGGATCTTAAATTAGGAAATATTGGATATGAGACTAAGTTCAGAGATTTTAAAATCCACTTACCTTAGAAAATTCGTCTTTAAAATTTCTACACTTAATCGTGTCTAAGGCTGACGCTCATACATGGCCCGTGTCTTGCATTCTAGCTTACGTCCCCTAGTCTAGTCTGCCATTTAATATGATCCCGAATTAGCTATGATACCAATTTCTGGAGGGTTGACTTAGCCCATCATGGTATTAGATCCAATTCGAGACCGTATTTAATGGATTGAATTAGGGACGTAAGCTAGGGTGTTGAGTGTGGGTTAGACTGCCAGACATGGGTTAAGTGTAAGAATTCAGATGACGAAATTTTCTAAAGTGGTTGGGTTGTGAGATCTCTTAACTTACTCTCACATATAATACATTCTTGTGTAAAAGTTAATTTATTAGTGGGGTTGTAAATAATGATCATCAACTTAGTTTACCAACTTCTGAAAGAATGACCTAAGCCCGTCATGTTATACTTTAGGTTACATCAATATTCGGCCTTCATTTGTTGTAAGCATAACATCATGTTTATGCTGATGAATTATGTTGTTTGTGCGCAATCAATTATATGTTGTTTTTGTGCAGTCACTTAGTGACATAAAACCTGTATTTTCTACACTCATTCCAGGGTAAAGAGCTAGCTAAACAATTAGTTTGTCAAAGAAGAAGGCGAGTAGAAATAAAGATGTGGTCCAATATTGTAGTGAGAATGAAAGCAGGGATAAAGTATATTGTGTGGACCTCTTGGCGCTATTTGTGGACCATGAGACTTTTGTGTGGCTTGCAGCAGAGAAGGGTAACTCTTCCATTTTGTTTCTGTTTTCTTAGGTTTGAAGAGACAGGATCCAATGAATGAATCAAAGCTCATGAACATGCGTTGCTTCTTGCAAAAAACAAAAACAGGCACAAATCTTGCCTCATGTCATTGTGAATTATTCATCCTAATTAATTGGGTCCTTTGTAAATCTTTGTCCTCTTGTAAAACTTGCCAGCTAGTACACAAACAAATTCGTTAGACCATTGAAATGCCCTTAAATGTGCGGCTCTATACAGTAAAGTTGCAGATACTAAGATTGTACGTATATGCACGCAAGAGTTCTTTCCATGTCCATTCACCTGTATACTTTTACTTGATAATGTGCTCATCATATTTGTGGTCTCTTGGACTCTGGGAAGGCACAAGTGCCCTTCTAGACTGCAGAAGATTAGCTGCTAATTTTGCAGATTGAATAACGTGGCGTATTAAAAAACTTATATAGAATTGATATGGAATATTTTTGGTGTTTTCAAGTCCTTGATCAGTTTAACATAGAGAAGGGGAGGATGATAAAAAGATTATAATTAAGGTCAAATTAGTAGAAAGCTTAAATTTTAGACATTGGAATTAATGTCAATTATATTGTAATATGGTTTATAGTTTCAATTGTAACAAAGATTTAGATTCAAGCCAACTTAAAAGACTTTTTGGAACGCAATGGTCTAAATTATTTGGTTTGATAGATTATAAGAGAAAAAAAATCAAGAAAGAAAAAAATTTTCCTATCATTTTCTCTCATATTTTGATTAAAAAGAAAGAAAAACTAGTAAAACAACGTTCTCACTTTTCATCATCTCCTTAATATTTTTTTGGTGGGAAAATGATTACGAAGGAGTTTACTAATCTTCTTTTATCATATTTTTTTACACACCAAATAAACACAAATGTGCATTTTCTTTCTGTTTCTCACAATCTAGAAGGAAGGATAACAAGTAAATATTCCCTCCGTACATTATTAGTAAAAATGTAAGATATTGATCCTTTTTACCCAAGCAAGGGAGACATTATTCTTTAAAGGTGATCATAAGAGGTTCTCTGTTTTTTTGTGAATTTGAGGTGGCAGAAGAGTCAACGCAATCATGCATTGGAAATTTAACATCTACCACTTCTGACTTTCAGAACACTATTATATATTATTATAAAGACCTGTCTGGTGGCATATCCACAAGCCATCAATCTTTGGCTTGGCCTAATATAACTAGTCAGGCTGTTCATACAAAAATGATCACATGCTCACAATGAGTAATCTTTGCTCATTGTTTATGTAATAACCCAGTCTAAAGTATAAATTAATAGACTAAGTTAATTTTTTAAAAGTTGTTAATTCAGTTAAAATTTTATAATTCATTCTCCACTTACAAATAAGATCTTACCTAAGTAGGTATTAGAAATTAAAGATCTATAGTTAATTCTTACTTATAAATAAAATCTTACCCCAGTATGTATTAGATATAAGACTAAGTTGAGGATCTCACAATCCACTCATATTAGGAAATTTTATCTTTAAAATTCCTACACTTGACTCTTTACTAGCCCTAGCCCACGACTTTCTTTGGCCTGTGATTGACAGCCTACCCAACGTCCTTAATCTAGCCTACTATCTAATACAGAACTAATTTGGCACTAATACCATTTATAACGACCTTGCCCAAAGTGTAAATTAATGAGTTGAATCATTTCTTCAAAATAAATATTATATGTTACACTAAATTGAGAGATCTCATAGTTTATGAATGATGAGGTCTATTTTTCATGCAATTTCTTAGTTCTTCAAAATATAATCTCAACCAGCAATTTGTGCAAGCCGTATCTTGCCGAAATCTCATCAAACCTTCTTAATAACATTATTTTAGTAACACACTAACAAAGAAATCGAAGGTACGAAGATGACGAAACAACACAACCTCTTACTCTTCAACTATATACTATCCATGCAAATCAATATTGTGAGCATGAGAAGGATCAGACCTGGTCTTTTGAAATATAACTTTCAGTGATTCAATCTTTCGACAAAAGCTTACAAAATGTTTCCAACAGAAAAGTATTTTGTAAGATCGTCCACCTTCACTTGAGTTTATGAACTCAATTCAGAGCACTGAAATCTTATCGAACAGAGCAAACATAAAGTTTGATTATTATACGATGGTGTCTAAACATGCCTGGCAAGCATTAAGTTTCTACCCTGCCAACCTCTTTAATTTGTCTGAACAGCCATACAAATGCCACACAAAGTTGAAGAATTCCCAACATATATACAAAAATGTTGATGAATCACCCTCCAGTAAAAATGAATACGTACCAGATGAAGGAAGCTATCTGTGATATTGTTTAGACAAGATTAGAAAATTCAATCACACTCGGTTAGATCACCAAAATAGTTAATCACCAAAATGCCTCAGAAGTTAGAAGAACAAGCTAAATTTTGTAACTTCAGTGATATCATATATAGGAGGATTAGCTCATTTCAACATGAACAAAGAACTACTATCAGAATGGAAGATATAGCAAAACCATCCATCTTTTTATATGAGAGTTCTGTTGTATGACAAAATCCCACATCGGGATTGTTAGGGATATGGGAGGAGTCCTCTCCCTATAAAAGGGACTCCTCCCCCTTTGGTTTAACCCATTCCAAAATCCCTTCTCTTTTTTGATTGACAATTTATTCTTTTCTCTCTTTTGTAATATTTTTTTAATTATTAAAATATTATTTTGTAGTGTCCGAGGATGTAAGCCTCGTTAAATTTTGGTGTTCTTTTTATGTCTATTTAATAGTTATTGTTGGGTATAGTTGTTAATTATTGTGCTATTAAAATTACTTATCTTGGCTCTTGGGGTGATTTTTTTAGGACAATTGTTTTCATGCTAGTCACTTAGATAATAGTTCTCAAAGTGAACTAGTTATCTTTAGTGGACATTAACCCCATTGTGCACAACAATTGGCATTAGACCAAGGTTTATTTTAGTATGCTCTATGGTTTATTTTAGTATGCTCTGTGGTTGCGGCTTATGCTGATCTTCCACATCAGAAAATTTTTTCCTTAGGGCTAGTTGGCATTTCGAGCTCCAGGTTTATTTTAGTATGCTCTGTGGTTGCGGCTTACGCTGATCTTCCACATCAAAAAAATTTCCTTGGGCTAGTTGGCATTCCACATTGATAGCTATTAAATAGAATTTGTAGCAGAAATGGCAAACAACACAAAAGAATCCACATCAAAGTTAACAACTTCTTCATCTTCAATTTTGGCAAGAACTGTTGTGACAAATGCAAGATTTGCAGTGGAGATTTTTGATGGTACCGGTCATTTTGGCATGTGGCAAAGTGAGGTTCTGGATGCCCTTTTTCAACAGGGTCTAGACATTGCCATTGAAGAAGAGAAACCAGATGATGTTGAGGAGAAAGAATGGAAGACAATAAATAAATTGGCATGTGGTACCATTCAAACGTGTCTTTCTAGAGAGCAGAGGTATGCATTTTCTAAAGAAACTTCTAGGCAAGTAAATTGTGGAAGGCACTGGAGGAGAAATTCTTGAAGAAAAGTAGTCAGAATGCTTTATATGAGAAAGAGATTGTTCCGCTTCGACTATGTTCCTGTTACCTCTCTAAATGATCGTATTACTAGCTTCAATCAGCTAGTAACTGATCTGATGAATATGGACGTGACTTTTGAAGATGAAGATCTAGCTCTGATGTTGTTGGGATCACTTCCTCATGAATTTGAGTTTCTTGAAACTACTCTACTTCATGGGAAGGTTGTTGTGTCTCTCAGTGAAGTAACTGCTGCCTTGTATAGTTATGAATTAATAAAGAAAGAAAAGCAAGAAAATACAAGTGCAGAAGCAAAAGCTCTTGTTGTGGATAGAGGCCGGTCGCAGAGTCAAAACAAAGGAAGAAGGGGAAGGTCGAAGTCAAAGTCCAGACCAAGTAAAGATGAATGTGCCTTTTGTCGAGAAAAAGGCATTGGAAGAAAGATTATCCCAAGCTAAAAAACAAAGGTAAACCTGAGAAAGAAAAGGCTGCTGCTAATGTAGCTAAGTGTGATGATGTAGATCAGATCTTTCAATTGCTGCCACACCATCAACCAGCAATTCTAGTTCATGGTTGCTAGATTCTGCTTGTAGCCATCATATGATGCCCAATCGAGAATGGTTCTTTGATTTTAAAGAACTAAAGGGTGGAATTATCTACACAGCAAATAATGCCCCTCTTGTCACATATGGAGTTGGTTCAATTCACTTGAGGAATCATGATGGATCAACCAGAATCTTAACTGGTGTTCATTATGTGCCAGATTTGATGAAGAATCTCATCTCTGTGGGAACTTTAAAGTCAAAAGGTTTCGAAGTGAGGGTGAAAGATGGGATAATGAGGATCATCTCTGGTGCACTTGTGATAATGAAGGGGATCTGAAGAAGAAACAATGTGTATTACTTTATCGGTAGTACAATTGTTGGGGAAGCAGCAGTGGCAGCAACTCCTACTAATGATTAGGAGTCAGAAGCAACCAGGTTATGGCATATGCGCTTGGGGCATGTTGGAGAAAAATCCTTGAAACTATTGATAGATCAAGGATTATTAAAAGGAGCTCGGGCTGCACTGTATCAAAGGGAAGAAAACAAGGGTAAATTTTGGTACAACAATCCATGATACTGAGGATATGTTGGATTATATTCACTCAGATGTGTGGGGGCCTTCTAAGACAACTTCATTGGGAGGTAAACACTATTATGTTTCCCTTGTTGATGATTTTTCCCGGAGAGTTTGGGTGTATACGATGAAGACAAAGGATGAAGTGTTGGGAATTTTCCTGAAATGGAAAAAGATGGTGGGGACTCAAACAGGCAGAAGAGTCAAATGTGAGTCAAACGTCTTCGTACAAATAATGGTGGAGAATTCAAAAATGATCCATTTCAAAAGGTTTGTGAAGATGAAGGTATTGTCAGACACTTCACTATCAGAAATACACCAACAGAATGGGGTGGCAGAGTGAATGAATCAAACCTTGCTAGAGAAGGTTCAGTGTATATTGTCCAATGCTGGGTTGGGCAAAGAATTTTGGGCTGAGGCTTTGGTATATGCTTGTCACCTTATTAATTGTTTACCATCTACTGCTATTGGTGGTAAAACTCCATTAGAGAAATGGTCTGGAAAACCTGCTACAGATTATAATTCCTTACATGTTTTTGGTTCCACTACATATTACCATGTTAAGGAGTCAAAGCTGGATCCAAGAGCAAAGAAGGCAATATTTATGGGGATCACCTCTGGTGTGAAAGGCTATCATTTTTGGTGTCCAGAAACAAAGAAAGTAATCTTCAGCAGTGATGTTACCTTTGATGAATCTACCATGTTGAGAAAGGTGACTTCTGAAAATATGAAACAGACAGATGGTACTCCCAAACAGGTGGAGTTTGATGGCAACAGAATTATCCCAGTAGATGCAGAAACTGATGATGACTCTCCTATGGTAGAAGAAGAGTCAAATGAAGAAGAGGTTCAGACCCAAGAACCTCCACATCAACATGAATCAATTGCACAAAGGAAGGGAAAGAGAACCATTAGACAACCTGCCCGCTATGCTGATATAGTCTCTTCTACATCACCAATTGCAACTAATGATGTTCCTGCTGTAACACCCCAAATCCGGTTCACGCTCGTGAACCGAACCGGCATGTTACAGGCCCCGGTTAGGTCAGCTAACCTGAACCTAACTCATGCGGATCCAATCTCGGCGTCTTAAGATGAAGATATAACTCTCAATGCATGGATGAATGCACAAATCCTAACATGGTACTACATGAATGACATGCAAATCAAAGTACACACCAAGACAATCCCGATAAAATTAATAAAAATTTTGAAATATAACGGACAAGTTTCCCTAAAAATGCAATTAGGGGCCACCCTATCAAATATACATATGCAAATATATATATAACCATATATTAAACAATTTCATTCATACAAAATACAAAATCTAACATGCTGTAACTCATTTTGAACTTGGGTCTCAACCCACCACGCTTCCATTACGCAATCTATTCGTGTTCACATCATCTCATCATCTCTTAGCACTTAATTACATCCTATCATCATATCTTAAGCATTTAATCACATCATATCATGTCTCAGCATTTCACGTCATTCTCAAGATAATAACATCATAACAAAAACATTAATTACTCTATCGACTGACATGTGTGCAAACGACATCATTGCTCCTCCGTCCAAGCTGGCTCCTCCAACTCGTGATTATTACCTACATATAGTATAAAAACACGTCAGTAACAAGTGTTACTGGTCCGGAAAATAAAATAACTATAACAAGCTGGCTATGAGAGCAAACTCTCATATGAAAGAAAACATCATATACTCCACGTGAACACTCTGAAGGGCACTACTGAGGAGCCACTGGGCTGCAGACCCGGTAGCATCCCGAACTTACTGATCTGCTGCTGCTGATGCCGCTCTCGGCATTTTCTTACTTCATTTTCTGGTCTCAAATCCTAAGCCCTCTCCTTACCTCCATATTTCTCCTGGCCTTGAGCACGAAGGCCGAGTACTCTCAGGCAGTCGCCTTTAGTACCCTTTGAACCACAAGTCCGGACATGCGCTGTACTAAACAGTACCCGTAAACCTCCACGTTCTCCGGGTGTGAGGAACTCAAACGCGGAGTTGTCAGGATCCCTCGGGAATGGAACAGTCCGCTGGCACTAATCCAGAGCCCGCTTTGATTGTCACGGCATCCGCTCATGGTATGTGCAGTCGGTTTCTCCATCTCTCGTCTCACTAAAAACGCATAAATATATATATATATATATATAGGGCTGGGTAGGGATTTATATAATAGGCCCGAAGGCAACTTGTAGGATCTTGTTTTCAAAATCATCTCTCGAGGGGTTATTAATCCGGAAATCTGTTCGGTTAGATGGCCCGAGTTAAGTGGGATCCGATAAAACGCCACTTAACCCGCCCTGCAGGCATTAAATCAAACATACAATAGAAGAGAGTAAAAACAGAGTCGAGTCCTAAACGGACCTGGTAGAAGCTCCAAGCGTGTCATCGCGCCTAGGCGGCGAGCTCCTACTCTGTACCTACACATCAAAACTAAATACTAACGCCCGCTAACTAAATGATGCATCAAACTCAACACAATCAAACACAAAATCATCAACCATCAAATAACCATAAATATGAAAATAATTCTAACTCATCCTATTCATGCCAATTTTATTGTATTTTTCCTAAGTTACATCGTACACGATTATCATGCTCAAATTTACTTACTTCATTAGATCACTTAACCTTCATTCTCTGTTAATCACATCATGTACATCTTTACTTCATTCATAGTCTGGCATTCATCATGACAACTTGTAACACCCCAAATCCGGTTCACACTCGTGAACCGAACCGGCATGTTACCAGCCCCGGTTAGGTTGGCTAACCCGAACCTAACTCATACGGATCCAATCTCGGCGTCTTAAGATGTAAATACGACTTGTCATGCATGGATAAATTCATAAAACCCTAACATGATACTACATGGATGACATGCAACCTAAATTTCACACCAACACAATTACAATCAAAATTAGTAAAAATTATAAAATGAAAGGGACAGAATTTCCCCTAAAAATGCAATTAGGGGCCACCCTGTCAAAATCGTATATTCAAACATATATACGTATAGCAACGATAGCATTCACACATACTTCTAATCTATTATATTCATCATTCTCTGAACTTTGGGTCCTAACCCATCACACTTTTGCTGCGCTACTCTGATCATTTCACATTCTATCATGTCTCATGCATTTGAACATGTCATTCACAATATAATAACATAATAACACAAAATTAAACATTCAGAAATCTAACATGTGTGTGTGTACAAGACCTCATTGCTCCTCCGTCCAAGCTGGCTCCTCCAACTCGTGATTATTACCTACATATAGTATAAAAACACGTCAGTAACAAGTGTTACTGGTCCGGAAAATAAAATAACTATAACAAGCTGGCTATGAGAGCAAACTCTCATATGAAAGAAAACATCATACTCCACGTGAACACTCTGAAGGGCACTACTGAGGAGCCACTGGGCTGCAGACCCGGTAGCATCCCGAACTTACTGCTCTGCTGCTGGTACTGTGCTGCTCTCGGCACTTCTTTTCAGTACTTCTCGTGAAACTTTATCCTAAGCCCTCTCCTTACCTCCATATTTCTCCTGGCCTTGAGCACGAAGGCCGAGTACTCTCAGGCAGTCGCCTTTAGTACCCTTTGAACCACAAGTCCGGACATGCGCTGTACTAAACAGTACCCGTAAACCTCCACGTTCTCCGGGTGTGAGGAACTCAAACGCGGAGTTGTCAGGATCCCTCGGGAATGGAACAGTCCGCTGGCACTAATCCAGAGCCCGCTTTGACTGTCACGACATCCTCTGCATGGTACGTGCAGTCGATTTCTCCATCTCTCGTCTCACTGAAAACGCGAAAACTACATATATATAGGGCTGGGTAGGGATTCATATAATAGGCCCGAAGGCAACTTGTGGTGGATCTTGTTTTCGAAATCAACCTCGAGGGATCTCATCCTCGAGGGGTTATTAATCCGGAAAATGTTCGGTTAAATGGCCCGAGTTAAGTGGGATCCGATAAAACGCCACTTAACCCGTCCTGCAGACAATAAATCAAACATACAATAGACAAGATCATAAAAATCAGAGAGAAGTCCTAACGGACCTGGTAGAAGCTCCAAGCGTGTCATCGCGCCTAGGCGGCGAGCTCCTACTTCGTACCTACACATCAAAACTAAATACTAACGCCCGCTAACTAAATGATGCATCAAACTCAATAACATCACAATCACAATGCAAGCATCCATCAACATAACAATCAGTAAAATCATAAAAATTAATTAATCCTAGCTCATCCTATTCATACTAATTTTATTACGTGTCTGTAACTTATGTCGTGGTCACTTATCATGCTCTGACCTGATCTACTTCATTAGATCATTGAACCTTCATTCACACTTAATCTCATCATGTAACTTATCATTTCATCCCTAATTAGTCATTAATCACATCATACACATGTTTACTTCATTCATAATCTTAACATTCATCATAATAATTAATCAATCCTAGCATGCTATGCTAACGATTATCATCAATTTTAAATAAATCAATCAGAGGTAATTATACCTCACATCGTCGACAATCGGCAACGGCTAGGGTTCCGTCGCGCGTCTCGGAGCTCAAATTTGGCGCTCATCGGCGTCCGAAGCTCGATCGGGCTCCACTGGGTGAGCCCCGCGGAAGGTCCGGTGAATTCGGGCGAATCCCATAAATTCTACTTTCCGGCGGTTTTCCGGCAGTCTTGCGGTGACTTCCGATGGTTTCCGGCGACAATCGCCGGTGGCGTCCACTGGTCGGAAAGGGGTCGTGTTGGGTACCCTCAGAACCGGCTCGGCGACCTCGACTCATCTACGACGTCAACATGGTCGGCCGAGGCGGTGGCTTGCCGGAAAATGGCTGAAACAGAGGCTGCGGTGATGGTTGCTAGATCCGGCCGGCCACGGCGGCGACGGCCTCCGCTCCGGTCAGGAAGCGCTCACCGGGTGGTCGAGGGTGCCGAGGCGACCACCTGATCGTGGTAGCGATGCTCGCCGGTGGCGGAATCGGCGACGCAACTCGAAATGTAGCCGCGGCGCTAGGCGAGCCGATTCCGATGTCGCGGAGGCCTGGCAGCGGCCG
>JAURVB010007438.1:0-13968 GCA_033002965.1 Piper betle
AATTGACTTGAAGAAGACTCTGATATTCTCTAGTCGGCTTTTATAAAATATCATCTCATTGCCCTGTTCGTGCAATTGACACTATTAAGATGAAGCTTCTCCTTGCTCCTCAAATTATTCAAGTTGCCATAATTGTGTGCTCTTATAAATTATTCCATAATTGTTCAAGTAATAATAATAGTTAATTATTAGTTTACACCCAGTAATTAACTATTAATCAACCAATCAAAACAGGTTTATGGAAAAATAATCGGTGTCAAATCATACTCCCTGTTTTGGGGGAGCGAGAAAGTCATGCTCCTTTAGACACATCGTTCATGAGTGGTTGGAAAATTAATCCAATTGACTCGAAGAAGACTCTGTTCTTCTCTTCTGTGTTCTTATAAATTATCATCTCATTGCCTTCTTCACGCAATTGCTCTGTTCATGCAATTGCCTTCTTCACGCAATTGCCTTCTTCTCTTCTGTGCTATTATAAATTATCATCTCATTGCTCTGTTCATGCAATTCACACATTAAGATGAAGCTTCTCCTTGCTCTTCAAATTATTCTCTTGTTCATCTTTCTATCATCCAACTTCGCCATCTCACTCCCGTCAAATGCTACAGATCGGTTTGCCCTTCTTGCTATAAAAGAGCAAATCACCTCCGACCCATATGGAGGCCTGTCATCCTGGAACGATTCTTTGCATTTCTGCGATTGGAAGGGAGTCTGGTGCGGTCATCGACACCGGCGTGTCACTGGGTTGGACTTCTTCGGGTCCTTCAATTTGAGTGGGACACTATCGCCTTATATTGGTAATCTGAGCTTTCTTAGATACATCAGCCTTGAAATGCACAACCTACAAGGAGCGATCCCAAGTGAGATTGGTCGTCTATATCGGCTGCGTTCGTTGGACCTAAGCTATAATTCATTTAGTGGAGAGATCCCTCTCAATCTAACAAATTGTCTTTCTCTTGAAGCAATGGATTTGGGCGCTAACAAAATAACAGGGAAAATCCCATATCAGTTGGGATCCTTGTCAAGTCTCAAGGAGCTCATTATTGATAGAAACCAACTCACAGGAAGTATTCCTTCATCACTTGGAAACCTCTCTTCTCATACTTTGCTTGATCTACGTTCTAACCATCTTAATGGGACACTTCCCATTGAGCTTGGCCATCTCAATAGCTTAGTAATTTTCGAGGTGAGTTCAAATCAAATATCTGGCACCATTCCAGATTCAATTTACAACCTTTCTCACATCACATCATTTGGAATAGCGCAAAACAAGCTGTCAGGGAAGCTTCCAACAAATCTTGGCATGCAGCTGCTCCCTAATCTGCAATTCTTTAATGGAGGTTCAAATAAATTAGGAGGGCACATCCCAGTTTCTCTGGCTAATGCGTCCAACCTTGTTGATCTTTCATTGTCCCACAATGAATTCAGAGGATTCGTACCAAATTTCATGGGATGTAGGAAGGGCCTACAGAGTTTAGATTTGAGATCCAACCAACTGGGGAGTGGGGGCACGAATGATGACATGAGCCAATTCATTCATTCTCTTGCCAATTGCTCTCGTAACCTTCTAGGACTAACCCTACTCCTTGGTGACAATCAACTCTCAGGAGGCATTCCTGATGAAATTGGGAAACTTGACGGCCTTATGGTACTACACTTGACTGGTAACAAAATCTCTGGAAAGATTCCACCAGCTTTGTGCAATATTGCTCTATTGCAGGAACTCTACCTGGGAAACAACCAACTGGTGGGTGCAATTCCAGAATGTCTTGGAGATACATTGAATCTTACCCATTTAGACCTCTCTCAAAACAAGCTATTAGGAGGAGACATGGCATAAAAATAAGCCATCATAATGCCAGATGCATGCAAATCCCCAAGCTTGGTGTATATTGTGTGTGTGTATGTATATATATATATATATACAGCTCAAATTAAATGTATCCTTTCTCTATCAAAACTCAAATTAAATATAGTCTTGGAGATACATTCCTTTTGCTTGCTTTTTGTTTACAGTGGTTGGTTGTGTGAACTGGTTAAGTTTCATAGTGTGGGCATGCTTTGATATGCAGATTGTTGTATTTGTATGTTAGGAATGGGCTCATATTATATCTTGTATGTGTATGTCAAGCTTGTTGTTTGGATGATTGACGTCTTGAATAGGTATGCACATTTTGTGTCTTTAATAGGTATGCACATTTTGCCCTGTTGTTTGGTGAGGACTGTGTTCGTATGTGTACGCGCACATTTTGGTGTGTTTAGATGAATGCAGGGTGATGCATCCCTCTAGTCTGAACTTTAGCTGAATAGGGGTGTTTTTAGGCATGGATTGTGATTGTACATCTTATTAATTAATGTTTGGCAGTTGTAAATTCTAATTTGCCATTTTGACGGTTCAATTCAGTTAGATTTTAGAAAATGACTTTCATGTTGACTTCATTAATTAAGTTTGATGATCATTCATTGGAGCTTTGAGTGTGCTGTGAAACCTAGACATGTTTGATTAAAAAAATTTCTTCATTTATGAAATAATTGATTCTCTCTCCCCCTGGGCCCATTTTACTAAGATAAAACCTTGTAAAATGCCATTTTATCTATCTGAAGCCTTCTATTCGCTGACCTGGTGTTCACGCTATTATTTGCAGCCATAGAAAGTCTCCTATGGCTTTATGCAGGCCGTCAAGGTCAGCTGGGTTAATCAAACATTTGCTCTAGCCAAATCCAATGATTCCCGGGGTAAGAAGTCTCGTAATAGAAAGTCAAAAGAGGAGAGGAATAAAATGGTTGAAGCTTTCATAAAACAGTAATGTTCTGTTCTCTGTCAAGCACTTGCTCAGAAATTGTTTTGTTTGCCCTTATATTTGCTATTATTGGACAAGTACTTCTGAAGACTGAAATATTATGTATTCACAAATAAGTCGTGGAAGATGAAATATGAACTTCAATATAGTCATTTTAATTTTTCCACCTTGGCCAAGTGTTTGGATGGTTTTCAATACATGCCTTGGTCTTGCAAATATTTTCCTTTTCCAAAAACTATTACTAATTAATAGTTTCTGAATATCGTCAAACTTAAGTAGGAGGCACCTACGTAGGAGGCAGTTGGACGGTATTGATAACAATGTGGCTATTAATCGTAATACATCCATTTAGTGCTATTGGAAGCCTTCTATTCACTGACCTGGTATTTACTCTCTTATATGCAGCCATAGTCCTACTTTTGTTGGAGAATGATAACATGCAGGCCATCAAGGTCAATATTTGTCTGGTGTCAGAAATTGTTCAGTATTTGTTTTTGGCATGTATATGATTTGTTACTTGTCACTGTGTGATGCACAGGACATTGGAAAGGACTACGAATTGTTTAATTATGTAGGTAACATAGAAAAAGCAATGTTAATAATAGTCAATCCCGTGCTTTGTTGATTCACATACATAATTCTGATGGAAGCTTTCAAATTTATGCTGTCATTATCAATGTTTGCATGATGTTGTCATCTTCATCATCATTGTCGTCATCATCATTGTCATCATGGTCATAATCTGCCCCCTTATTATCTGGTTGGGGAGTTTGTTCTATCCATTTGCGATGAAAAAGGAAAATTCTTTGTCTATATTTTATAATTATAATAGTTGCTAGTGATTATTTGTGATGTCCTAGCTAATGTTGAGCATCTTCTACAGTAAGGAGGGTATGTATTTGTGGAGCATCTTCTTCTAATGGTAGCTTCCCTTCTCTAAATCTCACTCACAAGGAAGTTGGAAGATCTTTCTATACAGTTCAGGAAATCGTAATAGAAATAATTCAGGAAAACAGAATTTTGGGGCTTGCTAGCCCATCCTCTCAAAATGGAGATGATGGAGATGTTACTAGTTTTTCTGTTCAGAATGTCGAAGGTCTGTTTGGGAAGTGTAGGAGATAGATTCATCCGGGCTTGGATTGGCTCAGTCGAACTGTAGGAGATAAATGTTTAAAGAAAAATGATTGTGTGGATCTCCGTGATTTTTGACTTACTGAATACATTATGCATTCTCTATTTCAGAATTTCCCTTAAATATGTCTAGCTTATTATCATATCTTTGCAATAATAGTTACTCTCTTGAATTAGATGCCTATAACAAATGGCTCTTGAATTAGTTTGTATGAATCTAAATGGTAAATTTAGCTGTACTGAAGTTTGTTCTAACCACATTTGTTATGGACCCTTTCGGGTTATATATGCCTAACCTGAAATTTATGCACATACTTGTCCTCATATAAGTAACTACATCACTTGCATGCTCAAACACTCCACTGTCTGGGTAGGTTCCTTTCACCTTTGTTGTTGTCTATACTGTGATAGCCAGCTGTTTTATGCTTAAGTTTGTTGCTATTGTGTAAATGCTAGCTACCATTGCTGTCAATGATGCCCGGGTAGAAGATACAGCTGGCCCTGATGTTAATCCTGCCTCACAGATCATTGAGAAACATGTTCTAAAGAATGCAGAGCCTGAACGAAGACCGAGAAATGTCAAAGAAGGCAACTATCATTGGGATGGAACACGCAGGTTAAACTTTGTTCTGGCAATTGCACCTTGCTCAACAAAATACATTATGATACTGGTAAAGTTTACTGTTATCCATGTCAGTTTTGTTTTTTATTTTCTTTCATTTTTTCTTCACAGTCTATAAGGCCTGGTCCTATTTTGCCAAATTTTTTTAAAGAAACTCGTTTTCATTCATCAATAGTAATTTCTATCTTTCTTGTTTCCAAGAATTCCTTCTCGATATTACTACATGGATTGGCAAAATTAGATTGCATTGCCATAAGTCACGGAAAGTTCCTTGTTCTTTTCATTTTATAATTTTGTTTATTGTGTAGTTAACTATATTCAATATCGAAGTTAATCGCTTGTAGCATCTGTTGCTCATTTCAATTTCCTCCTGTAATATTTTTCCTGGGTTCTAGGGCCTCTAGCTCTTGATTACTTAACAAGGTTGGTTGTGTTTGCCATAGGAGTTGCATTAATGATGATAATTAGTATAATTTCTCATCTTGAAATGGGGAATTAAGGGGAATAATTCGTTGATATTTATGAATCATTCAATGTGTGAACTAAGCTTGTAGTGATTTAAACGAAGAAAGGTAGATCAGAAATTGAAAGAAATGCTTCACCTCATCAAAAAAAATAAATTTTATTATCTATTATATTGTATTCTCTCTAGAAATGTTTATTTTGAGAAACCAGGTTGTATTGCATTTCGCCATTTTTATAGAAAAAAACATAGAGATGAAAAAACTATCCCAACTAAAATAACGAAAAACCTAAAAACCAAAAACCCAATTTTTTGCAACTAAAAAGGGCACCTTCCTTGCCTACCAAGGATTGATTGTGATCCATATAGGAAGAGAAGCAATGAATTTGATACTACTTCTTGGTAGTGAGCTTTGAAGCTTCCATCATCCAAGTCATACACATGTCTTCACCCCTTTCAAAGTCACCACCAACAATAGGCTCCTCATAGCCATCTGTGAAGTATATACAGTTCCTTCTGCATGCTCTACTATCCAATGTTGTCTGTATGCCCAATGAATTATTGAAGTTCAAAAACAAGGCATAGTCCCCTATGGTGTTAACCTCAACCGCCTTCTACCCCTCCACATCCAATTTGAACACTCTGAAACAATTGGAACGCCAAGTGGCCACACCCAAATACTGATAATGTCTTGCCACTGCAAGCAGCACCCCGCCACATTTTACCAGATAGTGAATCCACCCCTGGAACATACATCAATGGGCAAATTTGCAATGTGTTTCAGCTGCGGAGTCTAACCGAATTCGCAACTGTAAATTATGCAGGGCATTGCAATCGTGTAAAAATGACCATCGATAAAAGCAACCTCAATTGACCCGCGAAGGGTATAGCTCGTCCACACTTCGCCGGTCGATCAACAGAAAGAAAGGATGGCATTGTCACCCCACTGATAAGTTGCTGCCGCAGTGTAATCTCCATTGGGGCAATTGGTGATGCAGTGGCCTTCCTCAGGTAGTAGCTACTTGCCTCCAGCGTATATGCTTCGAGATTGACCCATGGAAAGGCTGATTGTGGTGGAAGAGCAATTTGAGCCTTGGGGAGAGGATTTAGCAAATGGAAGCCACCATCTATGCCTACAGTTATGAGCCATCCGAGGACAGAACCTGCAATTTGCTTCCTCTGAGACTGAGGTAGAGGAAAGTGATACAATTCACCATTGGCATGAACGTAGAATTCACGAAAATTGAAACCTTAACATAAGCCATGGCATAGGTTTGTAGCAGTACTTGCTTGAAGATGCAATCAAGTTCCAAGACTTGCAAACAGCAGAAAATCTGATGAAGGTGGTGACACCAATCACTCTTTCTGCAAGAACGTATAAGAGATCGTCTAGTAAGTTTTCCGAACTCATCATGGTATCTGGAGATTAAACATATCTAATCAGACTAGCTTTGAGTGATATAGAATCTATCTTACCTCTGTATCTAGCATGCGCAAATCAATTGTCTGCTCAAGGTGAACTTACAATCTTGATGATCAATTCTTCAATTCTAAGTGGTTAAACTACGAATCGTCTGAGTTATGTTATCATGCAGGATCAAGATCACATGGTGTTTGCTCCTGAACGTGTGGAGAAGATGTTACAAAGTAAAACACATTTTAGGGATAACTTTTCATGAAAGATTGGTACCTTACATTGGCAGAGGTGTAGCCTTTAGTAAATAGAACAAGAACATGTAATTCACTACATATATGTGCATTATACGGAGACGCCAGCCCTTTTATAGACCTCTTGTGTTATAGATTTCTTGTGACTTTATAGCTTCTATGTATGGATGAATGTGATTGTACATAAACAAATATCACTATGGAGCTTTCCTTATTACTAACTTAATCCATCATAAGTTAAAAATAAATGCTTAGGTCTCCACATATTGTATACCTGTAATCATTAATTACTTGTAGTTCAATGACCTTAAACCTTATCGGATTAATTTTGATTCAGGTCAATCCAATATACAATTATTAATAAATGCATGAGTATATGTGTCTGTAAATCCAACATTAACAACTCCAAATTCGTGTCAAAATATTATCTAGGAAGTATGATAACTCTGTAAAAGAGTTATTATTCTTTACATTTCATGTTCATTTTTTTCATGCTTCGAGTTGTTTATATTTCAATTTTATTAGTTTAAACGTTCATTAGATATTATTAATAATGCGAGAAATTATTGTGATTTTAGTGTAAAAAGTGCTAATTAATGTTGTTCTAACAGGGTATAAGAGTTAGAAAACGATCTGGAATTAACTCAGGGCAAAATCAGGCCAAAAAGCGTAACCTAGAATTTATTATAGAGAGCAGAGTGCTCAGAGCACTCAAGTGCTGGCCTTTTTCTTAAGAAATGTTGTGGCCGAGAGCTGAGCGCTCGAGCGCCTAGAGTTTGAGTGCTCGAGTGCTGGCGGGGAAAACCTGATTTTTTTGGTATTTCAACCTGATTTTTCTGGTATTTCTGGAGATCCTGGTGACCCCACTTGAAATATTTGGGTAGATCATTTATAAACTTGATTAGGGTTTTAAAAAGAGGAACAACTCTGGACGGCTAAGGAATAGCGCAAAAGACGAGAAGGAACAACGAAGAAGTTGGATCAGAAGAAGAAAACGCTTTCTCCAAAAGAGTTTTTCTTATTTTGATTTAGTTTTCTTTGTAATTAAATGATGTCTTTCATATAACATATGAATTTCTTGAGTTTAATTGAATATTTTATGGAGTAAATTCTTTTCTAGGGTTTTCAATGATACCTAGTGCATGGATTAATAAAGGTTATTAATTTTTATTTATGTGATTGTGATGTTGGATCATCTCTTTTATTCTATTCTTAATGCTATCATTAGACTGGCCACCTATTGTTAGATCTAGAGATTTGATCTTGTCTAGAGATATAAAGATTAAATTTGTCATTGAATAAAATAGTCTTTGTTTATCTGTTTTAGGTGATTTACATATGAGATATAGATATACTCATATGTCTTGGGTAACTGTTAAGGGCAGAACTTAAAGTATCATTTTCATACACAATTTCACAGGGATATAGGAGTTGGGTGCAAATGATAAGTTTATGGTAAATCGAGAGATGTCATAAATAATTAATTCCCGTGGTTAATGATCCAAATGTACAATTCATAGATAGAAGTTATAACTTTAATCATATAGAGCACTATGTGAAATTGAAAATCCTAGGTTTGTCGTCTTGAAGTTAATATTTGATTTAAATATTGCATTTTATATTAGTTTAGCCTTAATCCATAATTTAATCACTTTTTGAATTCATTTCTGATTTAAGTACAATTAATTAAATTAGTTTTGGTAATTGAAAACTTCTAGTAATAATTCCTCATGGGACGATAATTTCTTATCACTTTTATTACTTGATTCGGCACGTGCACTTGCGTTATAATTTCCACATCAAAGTACTATAAAGGTCTCCTATATTTATGAAACACGAAATTACCTTTCTCCCTTTCCAGTCGTGAATACGATGGATGATGTACATACAACTTTTATAAGTATATTATATGGCTAGACATTTGTTGTATCAAGTGCTACAACAAACCCCGATGTAGCACTTGATTGATTGGTGTAAATCGCCTAAATTATTAGTGTTTCAAAAAAACCTTAATAATTAAGTTATTCTCCTCTAATTTAGGTGATTTATACCAATCAAACAAGTGTTTGTTGTAATACTTGTTATAGCAAATCTTTAGCTATATTATATATAATCAACATTGTGCATTTTGTCATGAATAGACAAAGTGCTATATTGTTAACCGAGATCAATCAACAATAAAATTGCCAGTCAAAAACATCTTCATCAAATGAATCTAAAATAAAGTAATCACAAGCAAGAATATGTAAGAAAGCATGCTAGACTTAACGCAGTTAGACATGTGTTCAATTTAGAAATTATTCATTAATTTATATTTATTTACTAAAGGTTGCACCTCTTGTAAAGGTAACAACCTTCTAATGAAAAGTTATATTTATTTATTATTAGTAGATATGCCCTCGCTCTTCATATATGTGTTTTTGATTTGTTAGATAAAATAAGTAGGGCCCGTTAGGGCATATGTTAAGGGTGGTTGACCATTAGGGTCTGATGTATTAATCGAATCCTTAATGAGTCAATGCAACTCCAATGTAGGCTTATAACTCAACTAGGTTAAACAATAAAGTCAAAGTTTTAAAAGTAGAATAATTATAGAATGATATCCATGGAAAACATTATCTCACAATACCAGGTCATTAGTCATTTGACCACAAAGTACAAATACATTGGATTGTGGTGGTGTTATATGTGGTGCCTATAAGAACACTCACTGTTGCAATCTTACAAAGCTTGGCATTTGCACAATGATATGTTCTTGTAAGATGCTCAAAAAAGCTTATAATGTTGAATAGGAGATGTGAGTGAACACTTCCACATTCCTCTAATTTCGCAGCTCGAATGAACAAAAAAATACACAAATTTGGTTTAAAATTCAAAGCTTGAATGCTAAATAGGGGACTGTTTTATTTCCTTAGGCTTGATAGGTTTTATGTTACATAAAATACAAAAAGATGGATTACGAATAAAAGATTTAAATTGCATACATTGAAGTAAGCTCACTTATTCTGCATGTGGCTTGTTCATTTTGAGGTATTTACTTGCCAACAGGTTGTGTGGCTCTCTGTTTATGAAGTAAAAGAGTTCCATTCCTGATTTTAGACAACTAATCCCTTGCCATTTCGTTTACATCCTAGGGTACCCCTCATATAGTCAATAGAGTTATTTGTTAATTTTATTCATGCATTGTCGACTTTGTATTCTAAAAATTGCTTGGTTCTTAGCCTTTTCCATTTGTGAGATCAACATCGTCGTCCATCAATTGATTTCTCAATTTCTTGGTTGCATCAGAGGCATTAGAACCATCAACCTAAATTGACCCGTAACAAAATTATGCAATCAAATAGAAAACATTCCAGCCCTTAAAATTCCTAATTGAAAAGAAATGTATAACCACATTTAGTTAAAAGATTGCTTTTATAATTGACTCTTCTGCAATGCCAAGCCTTTTTGGTTTCATATAAAGTACACATACTTTGTAGCATCCCACCAACTTCTCAAATATTTCTCTTTCAAGGTTCTAGTCTTACAATTGTGCTGCTGATGATGTGCAACATTAGAAAGTTCCTTATATTTATTCACTAGAGTCTTTAATAAGCTTGAGTCTTTATTAGTTGGTTTCATAATTTATTTAGAGTCTTCGTTCTTGTCCTACTTGAGGAGTAACTTCTTTAATAAGTTATATTTGGAGTTTGATTTAATTGGAAATCTTATTGTATTTTCGGGATTATTGTTAGATCTATTCCTAGTATTGGTCAAATTGGGACTTTAAGGTTGTTGCCTATAAATATTGGCTTTTCCAAACATTGTAAGAGGTTTTTTTGGTTATTATTGGAAGAATAGTATTGATCAAGTTTCAGTTTATCACAATTTTCTTATGTAATTTACAGATTACTTAGGAGTAGATTAATTTAGCATTGCAATCTTGCATCAACTACCCAGTCCAGTAAATATAACTAAAATCATCAAGTGCTAACAACTTTGAATTGAAAAACAATGCAACATAAATTTTGTACAATTTTTGAAAATTGTCATTGCCAGTGGCATTGAGATTATTATACACTCATTGACAGGCTGCATAGCTAGGTTACTAGTATGATGAAGAAATCAATCCAATACACTCAGGAATATTGAAGTTGAAAAAAGGAGTAAAAGAGGACACTGTTTCTTACATGGATGTAGTTGTTGATGTGTCCATCTTTGTTTGGTTCAGTAATTAGGTCATATTTGTTGCTACAGCCATGCACTATCAACAATGTTGCTTATAGCGTCCTTCTAAAATTTGACAAATATGATGACGAAAAAGATCTGATATAAAGATGCTTCTTCAAAGCCCCTAGGACATCTGAATGTGTCAATTTAATGAAAGTCGAATTTACAGAAACGAACAACTGAGATAATTCATATCTTGCTATGTAGTCAATTCATATGATCCAACATGATGCAACAACCTAAAAGAACAAACATGAGCAGATTGGCCAAGATGCTTTAAGGGTATCTTGGTTTTGAGTTTTAACTACAAAACAGGAATTTAGCACTGGTTTTTGCTTGAGAACTGATGAAGAACTATCAAAGAATATTAGCTTCATTAATGGATTTTATATATTTTATAACCATAAATATCATCTTTTCTCATGGTAACTTCCAGGATGTGTATAATGAAATATGAGTTCTGGACTTATAATTCATTAAAACAATTGGCAATACAATGTGATATTTTAAAATCTCATTCCCAAAAGAAACCAACTTTATAATGTTGAGCTGCGTTGTATGTGAAATGATATGATCTATTAACAATGAAGCTAACAAACAAAATAGAAAGATGGCAGGATTAGAACATACTGGCAATTCCTTTTCCAAAATCCATGTTCCTTGGTCTTCGTCTAATTTTAAAGGAATGCTATGCAAGGATAAAAAAGGAGAATGCATAAGATTTTAACCCAAAGACTACTTTATATCCGCATGATAATGATATTTTTAATATGGACCTCTGCCCACTACTTTCTGCCACAAATACCACAATGACCTGGGCTAAAAATGGGAAAGGACTAGTAATGCATATCTTCTTCTGTCGTCCACCTAATACCTGATACTGAGAAGGTGTTGGGGACATGGATCCTAAACTAGGATACATATGATTACAAATGGCAAAGCTTTGATGACTTGATGTCATTCCTAACGCCACTCCTCTTCCTCTCTTCAGGTTTGGGATTGGCAATGGATAGCATTGGTGGAGTTAAGTAATGCTTATAAATGTTCAAATTTATGTTCAATAGCCACCACACAATCTTTAATTGAAATCCTAAAATTTAGATTATTTATTGATATAGCATTAGACGGCGCTTTTAAACTTTCACATTGACGTAACTTCTGAAAACAAATATGCAACAGCTATAATTACAAGATCAAGAATCTTGTACCTGACCTTATCCAATATCAAGATCAGAAATTTTCACTGACGAATAGTTTTTATCTTTCCATGTTAAAGTGATAAGACTCCAGGCTAGGCCTGTAAGCTGAAAACATATAGATGTAAATACCAATATGCAAATAAGCATTTCCGGCTACTAGAATTATAAATACGAACTTATGTTACATTTAACTTATCATTTGAATATAATTTCCGTTGTTCAAGTTGTTCAAATATATTTTCCGCTGATGGTTTCATGCTCTAGCTCCATCTTTACATAATTCTTCCAACTATAATTATACTAATTGACCTAGTTCATGCAATGCCTTTATGTTGGCTGCTCAGAAATCCTATCAGTTGACAGTCATTATATTTTATGACATATAATCATAATTAAGCAACTCTCTTAATGCAAAAGTAGAAGTTAGGTTCAAAGGGTACAATGACCAATGATCAAGTACATTGTCAATATGTCATATTAATGCAGTTCGAAAAAGAATGCAATCTAACAATGGAAGTTCGGTTGAACCAATAAATGAATAGTTAGGCAAGCCTGTAAAAGGAAACAAACTTTAGCAATTTAAAATACCATTTACTTCTGAAGTCCTGTAAAAGGAAGAATGTGTCCTATTTCTTTTAGCTTGTGAAAACATGAAAACTTCGCACAAGGAATATAAGGGGTCAAGTCCATATTCAGGAGCTGTTTGCTCATAGTGGTGTAGAGTTGGCGGCCATCATGTGCTAATTCTACGATCAATTTTTAACCAGACGTTCACTAAGGACAAATCACTTATTGCTATCAAGTCAATTCCAATAACAACGAAGAATTACTTCCAACAGGGAACAAGTTCCAGACTCACAATGTCTGTTGTTGCAGCTTTTATAGCCTCCAATTTTGGGAAGCAAGAACGTTTGCTCTGAAATTAGTTAAATAGACAGATTAGCACATTTTTCCATCAGATTAGAAAATTTTCCCATGAAAAATAGTCTCAACTAAAAATATGCAGCCGTGCCTGAAAGAAAAAAAACTCAAACTCTAAAGTATTTGTAGGTACAAATACATAGAAAAGCGCAATTTGCACAACATAAACGAGAATTTTCATACAACTCATCCTAGAGGCCTCCTTTTTCTCCTAAAAGTGATTCAATTGATGGGATACTGGTGTGATACTTATGACAACAAACACATTTTTGAAAAGCCAGAACCTTTCTTTGAACAGACTTACAATTCATCAGAATGAGTTAGAACTGAGTACAAGTTTTCGTCTGCAGGAAATGCACAGCAACAATAAAAGGCTCAAATCCAACACAATCGTGATGTTTCTAACACTTTCTTGAGCTGGTACTGATTGAGTATTAATAATACTTCAAAACTATATATGTCCACAATTGGTGGACCCAGTAGTTTAGACTTTAGCCAATAGCCAAATTAACAAATACTACAATGAGATACTTATAAATCTGTATGTTATCATTTGAGAAACTAGTAGGAGCCATAAAGAAGGCTGATACACACAATAGCAACATGAAATACAAACACAAAAAAGAACTTATGTATGAATGTAGCAAGCTGTTTGCTACAGCGAGTTTGTAGCCAAGAATCCAAAACATGTATGTCAAATGTAGTACATAAAAATTAGAAACATCTTTGCTGAAAGACTGGTTTTAACTAAGAGCACGAACATATAACTGATTTGAATTGAACAAAAAATAGAAATAAGGCAAAAGAAGATAAAAATTTCGAAAAAGCAACAAATGAAAAAGATAAAAATGGAATTTAGTTTCCCCACTGCTACAGCTGGAGCTCTCCCAAGTCCAGCAGTACAATGAACATATGTTACCCCACCATTACGGTTTATGACTTCGTATAACTGGC